>UXSR01005413.1:0-81991 GCA_900604375.1 Mesocestoides corti | reverse complement strand
AATAGAATGCCGTTATTACTTTAGTGCATTTTAACATGTAATATTACCAGAGACAGACTAAACTCCCCTTGTATCATACTCCTTGCATTTAAATCTAAAATCGAGTAATAATGTGAAAGTGTGGTGCTGTTAAATTTTGTTTGATTTTATCAAATATATCTGTCCGTGTTACTGTACCTACCAAGAAAGTTCTAGGATGTTCCTATGTCCGCCTAAAATTTGTGAGTGCCATGAACATACGAAGATCCAGCCAAAAACAAATTCGCGACGTTAAGACCACACTTCAAACAGATTTGAAGGTAGTGGTCCATAGCATCCAGACGAAAGTTCTTCAAATTAATGCTTTGGTGTTGAGATGAGCCTGGGAAGCCATTACGACGTTCTGCGTATTTGTGCTTCCTGAATCCAAAAATTTCGTAAACTCTTACGTAGTGGATTCAAGAGAGCTTACTGCGTTCGAATCGACTGAGCAGATTTACACGTGGCGGATGACGGAAAATGTCACTTGCTTGGTAATGTGACGTGCGAAATTAAGCAAGCACTGCAAGTGAAAAACTGGATTAGACTTACGAACCAAAGCCCTTTTCAAAATCCAACACATCCTCTCAAGTTTATTGAATAAGTAGACACCAAGTATACTTGAGCAAATCAGGCCTTCCTAGGCGAAGCGTAGCACCTCTCTAAGGTTTACGAATATTTGTCTTGACATAACACCAAAACCCATGCAGCTTTATGCAATGGGAAACAAATTAAACATAAAATTGCTAATTATGTTTCATATGTATTTAGATAATTGTGGTTGGGTTTTGAATGGATTAACTCCATAAAAAGTTATCACACTAATATGTTTCTACATACAGCGCATTTGTTGGTACTGCGTAGATAGCTTTTTTCAAATTGCATAATATCATGTTGTTGGCTCTATTTGAAAGTAATGAATCAACTAAGCTCCCAAACATGCTGTTGAATTAGGCCATTTTAATTGAAACCCTCCCTTCTGGTCACGAATATTACTACTTAGACAAGTTACTGGCAGTGTTTGTTATTCCGCTTACTCAGCCAGTTAAGCTCTTTAACACGGGGCATGCATTAAAACTGTTATTGCTCTTGTCAAGTAATCTGTGAACGTGAATATGAAAAGTCAATAATTTTACTTCTTTTAGAAAGTTCGAGGTTGTTTCTGGTGAGAAGTAAGTGTTCTGGTAGGCTTTTGAGTACAGACGTTATGAATAAATCCGCTATGCATTCTCGGCGTCATTTGTCATTTGCTCGTAAATAGACATGTCACGCAAGTGAGATCAACCGACCCGTAGGAAACACCGATGGTTGTTTTGCGTGCCTGTCGATACATTGCCTGACTTATGAGAAAACGAAATACACCAGCAACCTTGTATGCTACCACAACAGCAAGTTACTTTATCTCGAAACAAACACTTAGAACAACGTTACAAAGATATTTACATGTCAAGTAGAGCCTAGTACATCGACCCTGTGCGCACCCCACTCCAAGGTAAGAATTTGTTTCGAGTTAGAAAATCCTTCTAAAATTCAATTACAGCACTCACAGCGAGGAATTATTTTGTAAAACCATAATACGGTTAATCAATCAAGCTTCAAAACTACTCAGGGAAATTCTTCTTGTCTTGCCATCGTTGAAGATCATGGGTTCGCGTCAGCATTTGGTCAACTTCAGGCTCACGATGTCGTGTACTCGTCATTACTTAGGGAGTATAAATCATGACATATTAACGGTATTTATTTTAAAAAAAAGGGCCGAAGTATTTACTGGATCATTGAACATACGCCGTAACATGAATAAGCATGAGTATCACAACTCACAGAGAGTAAAATCACGAACAAGTGGCTTCGTCATAAGCGCTGGGCGAATTAGCGGTATTTTAGAGACCTGTAGAGCAGAAATTCCTCTTTTTGATCAGTTAATTTTTATTAAACATAGTGTCATTGGTGCCTCTAGTTAGGTGTGGCAGCTCGTTGCAGTTGTTTGTCGATGGGAAAATTTTAAACAATCGTTTTCTTGTAGTTAATTCACTGTGCCACGTGACTGCAAATTAATTTTCCAGCCAAATTGTTTCCCGCGTTGCTGTGACCAGTAACACCCCCTTAACAAAACGAGCAGTGCATTGTACAAGTAAATTCCCGCACACCCGTATTATTGTAGTGGTTAAAGTAACGTGCCATGCAAAATAGGAATCTAGCGTTGGTCTGCTTGTAAGCTGGAACAACAGTGGATTGACGTGAATAACTTCTGATGTCCTCAGTAGTGTTTTAATGAAACTCCTTTGCTTTTACTCCCAGGGTTGGGCACATTCACGAACCAAAGGTTGAGACAATTTCTGCCCTGTTAAAGGGAAAATATTTAGGTTCGACTTGGATTTGACAAAGTGAATTCCTCCGACGCCACAGCCATCGTCGTAAAGCTGTGGACAGACAAATTTCTTTTTTCCCTGCAGTAATGAAACAGCTCGAGAAGTACGCTTAAGGGCGCTGGCATTGTTGTGTAAAAAGATGGTTACCTTTGCGAAATTCCGCCTGGGCAGTTAGCGCCGATGAGTTATCGAGTGGATTGGTTAGTTGCGAACTTCGTAAGAGTCTGTTATTAATTACGAACTACTTGATGTAATTGTGCCAATAGTCTGGGTTGTAAGAGCTGGAACATCAGGGCAGTGTATAACTCTATTGAAAGAAACTTGGCCATTATGACTGTGTTCACTTTCGGATTTCTAAGTAGATCTTACTGACAACAACATTGGTTTTTGTCGCGACAGGTGTTTTGACAGGGTGAAATGCAGTTCGGTGATTTCAGATTTAAAACTTAATTTTGTGAAGTATCTCTCAAAGGATTAGGAGGCATGATTTTTTGTCAAGTTTGAAGAATATGACTTTCTTTGATTGTAAAAACGCAATGATTTCTTCAGATTTGCCATTTCAGTTCTTTGATTGGCGCCACATGACCCTCTCTGGCTGAAAAGGAGTCATCAACAGGCGAAAAAATTATAGTCACACAACGGTGACCTACGCGACACGCGATGTCTGTTAACCAATTGGAACTGGCACCTTGAGTAGGGGGTGAGTCCGGCCGAAGCGACGGGCGGAAGTAGCCAATCAGGGGGAAGAAATGATGATTTTGCGCGTGAGCTACTCAATCGACCAAAAGTGGAGCCGACGTCGTGGAAACACGCCCACCTTTTATTCGGGCAGGACAAAGTAACTATATTACTACCATAATGGTTGACGATTGGGTTATCAAGACCATGTATGCCACCAAACGCAGGCGGAAGAACACTAAAATGTAAGTTTCCATTATTCAGAGATATAAAAACAATTGCTCCTGTGATTATTTTGGCCGGCATTCTACCATTGACTTTCATAAGTTTTAAATGTTAATTAGTCCAGGATATTGTGGATCGTACAGTTTTTCGTTGAACTGTAAGAAGGAATAAAAAAATCATGTAACATAAATTAACAATTGGTGGTGCTTTTTGGACAGGTGTAGCTCAAACCAAATATTGAAATTGACCAGGATAGCTTCTAATTAACCAACGCCAAAAAACTCGCCATAATGGCGCTATAATGGCATGAATTAAAGATTGTGTTATGTTTGTAGTTTTGCTTATCCATTGTCACTGGAAGACCTCATTAGCATGGTATTCACATCATGTCAGCGGACAGTTTTTTTGGAATTAAAACCAAAATTGTCACTTGATTCTCTCTAGGTGGTCAACCAAGTATAAATAAGCTGATTTACTCAATGTATTGAACTCTTTAGTAAGTTATGCTTCGTTGAGAACTCGATCGCCCACACATGCAGGCACCTCTTCACTTTGGGTATATCCGATTTTGAAATACGTGGATAGCCAGTGGCATTGTTAGTTAAGTTATAATTGAAAAACGGTTGTATTTTGCCACATGGAGGGTACCATCTCTGCACCTTATCCCCTTCCAGCGTCACTTGTGGTCAGACCACCAAACAGATGGCTGTTGTCGATAGCATCGCCCATTTTGTGGCGAAAGGGGAGGCAGTAAGGGAGGGGTGGACGTGACTGTGGGCAATAATCAAGTCTGCGAGAATGCGATGCTATCGCCAATTGCGGGCGTCAGAGTTCGAGTGGGAAGGTGGGGGTTGCGGGGGGGGTAGTCATGAAATCACAATTGGAGGGGCTTCGGTCAGTGCTTCTCATTCAACGCATTGTTCTGGCTTCACTGACAGCGTGTGACAATTCGCTTGCACCACTGGACACTATTTTTGTCTAGGCCTTGAAAAGCTGTTTGATATAAATGCTTAGACAGTAATTGGTCTCGTACTTATCTTATGCCAGACTCTGCTTCAAGAATAATTTGCATCTCGGAATGCAGATGTTTTACCCCACAAAACAGACCGTCTGCTGATGGAGTTTTCGGTAAAATTTCGACTTAAACTGTGCTAGAAATGAAGAAGACTCATTATTCGAAAGCAGTAAAGACTAATGATTTAAACCAATGAAGCATCATGTGCCATTCACGGATTTATAAAAAATAAATGATGCGGGGTGCTAAATTTCCAGGTGCCACAACCCACCAACTCTTCCCAGACCTCTTTACATTTTTTCTAAGGAAACACCAGATTTATCACTAATGTTTCTGCGCTTCTAACTGTGTCCAAATAAAGACAGGGACTGTCCATGTTTCGCCTTACCAGGGCCGCTCTTCGCGTTCTCAGAGCAGACAATTAACACAATGAACTCATACTAAATTGCAGTATCAATCGGATCGACTTCGGCTGAATGCGCAAGAACTGGGCCGAGTTTTGGAAAGCGGGCGTCCAAACACCTTGTGACTTTAACTCTCTGAGATAAACTTAAGTGCATTCAGCTGATGAAATTTGTTCAAGAATTCTTGGTTAACATAAATTTTTAACGATTGAACCAGAATACCAGGACCTTGGTAGTTCTTAGTGGCTGTGTGCTGAACAGAGTAATTTAGAAACTAGGGCACCACCAAACAACAATGCTTGGATTTACTGACATGCTTCATTTCCTTCCAGTGATTTGAATGTACGTGATTGCGTGCAGAGGTCATCTAGCCAGATGGTTGAAGGTCACAAGACCACACACACAAGCACTCTACTTTACTAGTCCGCCTTGCACACCAAATGTTGATCCACCCTCAGAAATACCTTGTTGACCGAGGTCAGTCCACCAGCTTCCACGTGTCTATTCATGAATTTCATTGCCTTAGCTCTACCAAATATATGTTTGGTCCTGGTTAGTAAGCAGATCATTAGAATGTACTTGCGATTGGCGTATAGGTCTGCCACCAGCACAATATGTCGCAGTCATGTATATGATCACGTTACTGTTTTGTGCCTGTGGTACACTTTCCTAAAAGTAACTTTGAATTATATGTGGGTTTATATCGAAGTAAATTAACGACGCGGGTTTAAATGTTTAACTATGATTGGTTAGTCCGCAGCCCACATTAGAGCAAGTTTGAATTCATGACATTCAGAGCCACAATGCACACTACGACAATAAAGTAGTTGGCTGTGATTACTTATGCGCCCTAATCAAGGTCATCGTTTATGCTTTTTTCATCTGAAACCATCGTTATTGCCAGCTTTCATAACTGCACAACAGAGTTCTACTTTGTCCATAATCTGAGGGGCTTTTAGTAGGTGCCCAGACGAGATCGGGGTCCCCTCAGTTTGTGTGAGCGAGGACTTAAACGCGTAGTTGAGGTGAAGATTTTATCTAAGTATGCTCCTTAAACATGGCGGCCTCGGAAACGAACTTCTAAACACAACCGTAGCAGTAACTCCGGTGGAATTATGGACTGTGGATTTCCTAGATCACCACTGTGTGCATGTAACAATCTAATCTTAATTTGTTATTTCCTATGATGCGTTGGATTTTGCTTCGCATCTTATTAATCACTTAGATTTAAAGGGAAATACGTTTAATTTTCATTGGTGTAAAGGTAGGTAATTAAAAATTTTTCAGAACTTTTGAACAATTGTTTTAACGAAAGAATTTGGAGCATAACATAAAAAGAGACCCACCGTAATGTAAACCAGGTCGGGGGAGTTTTTTATAGAATCTGTCATCTAAAGACTTTTTCAAAAGATAAATACTTATCTTAAACTTCGCTACTAATATGTAATTAAAAAATAGTCACATCTAGGATAGGATCACACGAATTTTAACTTTACCTTAATTGGCCTCTGAAAAGTTGGTTAAGCTATCGCCTCACCTGAGTCCAACATTGAGAAGTTTGGCCCTCGTTATAAATGCATTAGACAAAACAACTTTTCTGAATTAACTCCAAGCCCTTCCAAGCAATGCATATTAAATGCTATCAACTTCAACTATGGTCTGTGTAAGACCATGACTGTAAACATGAATAATTCAGCATCCACTACTTTACTTGGGCGGGAAGAGGAGGAGGGCTATGAAGTCAGCCAATTTACTGGAGAAGAGGTGAATAATTTAGAGGGCGAAATCTTTGCGTGGAAACCTAGTTCCCCAGCTGGTCAAGGTTTTAGGGTTTATTACCAGAATCCAATTTACACTGGCAGCGAGACTCACAATTGTTGTGTTGTCAGAATCCACTAGTTAGAGACACTCATAATGCAGTGAAGATTCATAAAAATTCACGAGAGTATTGCAGCACAAGGACATTCATCTTCAAGAGATGAGTTCATGAGAACCGATGCAAACATTGTAAGCTTTGCATGACTCCAAACAACCTCTTCCTCAAACTGGAAAATGTGCTATTGGGCCTTCTGTTTGGTTTGGTTCGAGTTTCTAGAACATGTTATTCAGCTGTCTTGGGTTTTGTTAACTTGTAAATCAAGAGCTGTGCTAGTGGCTACCTCTCCTGAACTTTCAAACGGCTCCTAGCGCTGCACTCAAGCATATATTTGACGTCTCGACACCGCAATTTTAGGGTAACAAACCAACTACCCGAAATGGGCTACAAATTAGACAGTGGAACAGGAAGCACCAAATCCAATCCCAGCAAGCGTCACAGGGAGCGTCTGAATGCCGAACTGGAACACCTAGCCAGCCTCCTTCCGTTCGATCAGTCGGTTATCGCAAAACTAGACAAGCTGTCAATCCTTCGACTGGCAGTATCATACCTCCGGATGAAAGGCTACTTTCAAGGTAAATCTGCAGCACTGAATGCAAGGTCCATTATTTTGCCGTACGAGACTCTGGGTTCTAAGTGATATGTACAGCCTGGTTGAATGTAACTGCAAGCAATGTGCACTACTTTCTAGAAAAATTATTATACATGATACTGATTGTCACAAGCTCTTCAGCTAATGTCACTACCCTTGTGATCTGATTTTCGTATCATATTTGGGCTTATAAGGGGTCGCGGCCACCTCCGTCGCTGGTGTTACGTTAATACCCAAATAAGTTCCGTGTAGGAGTTACAGGTTCTAACTCTAACCAAATCTGGCTGAAGTTGCCGAAAGTGCCAAATGCTTCGTGTGATTGGGATTTTTCAAGCATTCCAAGACAAAAATTCGGGGGAATTTCGGCTATCTAATTATCGGAGATAATGTCTCCATAGTTTTGAGTTTGCTTTATTATATCTTAAGTTATTAAGTGGTTTTAACACGAAACTACGATATCCTTCAACCAGTAGTCACGAAGATCCACTTCGACGATTTTTTTACTGGTAGACTTCCTGCTAGCAGGATAAGTGGAAAACAAACGAATCCACTTATCCTCATCATGCCAAATTGCCTACATTCTTTTAGTCTATGAAGTACTGCTTGTCAATGCCTAATAATATTAGGCCTTTTCAACATTTGACTTTAAATAGCCAGGTTATTTTTAATTTAATTTACTACTCCGCTGTTGATTCAGCCGGGGTGCATCGAATCGATGGCTCAGCAGTTCAGCCACTCCTCATGGGCGAACAAAAACTCTCCGCTATAAATCAGCAGAAGCAGCAAAAGCAACTGTGGCAGCGTTGCGTGCATGCCATATTTCGCTTAGCGAAGCCAGTTTATTCGAAGGCGACTTTCCACGTGCCCCGCCCCACCCCACCCCTCCGCCATCCCTCAGTCCTCCCCCCCTCACACACACACACACACATCACTCGAGAGAGAGAGATGCAGTGATAACGCGAGCGCGCGTGCGCGCGCGAACTCACCACCCTGCACCCAAACCAGAGGCCACCTTCAACAGACTGAGGCGGGTGCCGAGGCGTAGGGAGGGAGGGGGGATTTGGTTTAGGGTGTTGGTCAAATTTGCAAAAGAGAGACAGATGGCAGCAATGGAAATTTGGACTTTTGGTGTGAAGGGCGGTGGAGGCGGTTTTGGGGCAGTGACCATCTGTCCTGTTAAACCAAATTCACCTTAACCGTCCACATGGGCTATGGGGTTCACTTTTTGCCCAAGTATTCGTCCTTTATCCGGAGGTCTAGATAAAGGTTTAGGAATGCGCTTCGAATCACGTTAATAACTCGCAGCCATAGTATAATAGGAGTCTATTCTTGATAAATGAATGATAGAACCGTATGCGAGATGTTTCAATTTATTTAATGTCGAAGATAGTACCATCTAGCTTAGTTGCTGAAGTCAACCTCTTTTTGCTGGTGTTGCAGAACCAGATGACATGTTGGGTCTACTCAAGTGAGTTTCAAAAGTGAATTTCAGTTAGTTTTGCTAGGATACCTGCAGCACCACACTAGATCCCGAATACCAGAGTTTTATTTTAAATCCCTGTATTTATAGCTCTTACTTACGATCACCCCATGCTGGAACAGCACAGGCTTGTATCTCACCTTTACCACTGTCCTCTTGATATTGTACAAATGGAAGGAGAAGCCAGTTTACAAGTAAGTTTTTCATTCCTGTAACCGACTCATTTAGCTTGGTCTCTAAGTATTTAATGAACAATAACCGTTTACTAGCACAAAGGCATGAGAGTGGATGAACAGACACATCCTGGAAAATATGTTTTTTTTAAAACATGTTACCAATGCTGAACTGCTAAGTTAACATTTCGGAGCCACATTAGCATCTCCACGTGGGTTTCAGGGACGTGACTCGCCACAGTAACCACCCTGCCACCAACTTATATTCTGAACCACCCAGAGCCCATGAATTTTCTATTTACACTGTGCCTGTTTTTGCTAGAATGCTTCCATACTTAGGCCCTGGAGAGCCCTGGATCATCAAGTTAGGCACTTAGGTATTAAAGACAGCCTCGAGTGCTTGGGAGGTCAAATGCACACGAGGCATACTACTGAAAAAGAACTAGGCCATTGACATTAGGCGATATTTTTCAATGTGGTGCCATTCTTAAACAATGGAGAGAAGCCTCATTGCCAATTATGAAAAATTCAATTCAAAAAGCCGAATAACCAGTAATTGCTGGAGTGAGTGTGCAGGTTCTCGATAGAGCTAGGAGATTCTCTAAAATTGTAACGGTTCCCAGAGGAGTCCAAAGTTTTCACTCTTATGGTGAGAATGACGACATAGTTATTTTTGTCCTTAAGTAAGCTAGTTGCGATGTTTGGGGCTTTGTTGTATCGGCTTATTTTACCTTTATAGGCACTTAATGGATTTATTTTCATCGTCTCTTGCGATGGCGAGGTATTCTCGGTGTGTAAGACCGTCGAACACTACCTAGGATTTCATCAGGTATTGCAACCATTGTCGTACATGTTTAACCCGAAATAACAAAGAAAATAGATTACCAGACCCCACAAAACCAGTGCGATCAAACTAAGTGGTTATCTTCCTTTTAAACAAATGATGCTGGTACTGAAGGTGCAAAAGAGTCACGTTTTAATGACAGAGCCCACTGGGTCCGTATACTAGAATTTCTCCTCCTTTCACATTTGTCTGCGTGACATTCAAAATTTTCTTCATTTCGGGTCTTTATTAACCTGAGGAACGTTCGATTGTCACTGCATGTATCTGCCTTCCAGTAATGTTGTCCATAGACGGAGTAAATCCTGAGGATCTTAGAATATTAATCCAAGTGTGGGATCTGGCAAATGCCAAGCCAGATGTCCGCTATGGTCACGAGTACCTCCTCCCCTGCAGACAACTTTAATCTCACATGGTGAAAAAAGTGGTCTACGAAAGCCACATGTCGTCTCGTGTCAGTTTAGATTCCTACAACTTGATAAATGTGTGTGCCACTGTTCATAGTTGCCCCGGTCCCATGTGAGACTGGACACGGGTGAGGGGGCGACTGTTCCCCCGCAGCTGCCACGTGTCCGCTTTCGGGCGTCTAGATCATTGAGTCCATTCAAACATTTTAATGCAGCCTCTCCTGCTCATGGCAGCTCCAAAATTAAAACACAACTATGCAGGGAGATGAACCATAGGCAATAACACGAGGCCCTAGTTACAGGCACCAATCTGATTAAAACCAAATTTTTCCTGGCCGGACCCCGATCTCATCGTTCCTTCCACCTTATCTGGTAAGAAGCCCTTAGTTGGTCACGTTTTACTGGAATTCAGTGAGCACTGAAGAAGTCTGGCACCTCTTTATTCCCTACACCAATCAGTAGGTAAAAGTTTACCGGAGACATACGCAAATAATGCATTACATGGTTCAGCGTTCCACTAAAGTTGTTTTGGGTGCACGACTGAATGGTGCGACCATTTTGCCCGCAAACTATGCTCGTCGTCTCATTACACGTAGCAAAATCATTGTTAGATAAAATCAATAATAATAAGAATGTTGATGATAAAAGTAATGAGGGTACAAAGCCCAGCTGCGAGCACGGGCGAGATGCACGGAATTTTAATCAGCAGTGGTGGTGATCATCGTGCGAACTGGTGATTGATCCCCGAACGGCGATTACATCAAACGAAAGTTCTCTTCTATGGGGCTTTCCAGATGGTTATGCAAGTGGTTACGTTTGACGAACCTTTTCTTAATTGAATAGTAAAAAAACTAGCTTAACATTCATACGTCGTCATTGTACCAGTAATGATGAGTAGATGAGCGTCCGGCGCAATTAACCGAACTTTCGCAAGCGCATGCGAATTTCGTCTTCATGATAAGAGAAACTCTCATCTTTGGGCTGCCCCAAGTGTTAACAAAACTTGTGGTAAAAAAACTATTTCGTCGTATGTGGCAAGTTAAACAATAGATTAGGATAGTGGCGCCTGAATGCTTTAGTGTGACCCTGGTGGGTTGCGCTGTGAGGGCCAGAGTTGGGAGTAGCAACGGACAATCGCTGCCAATGTATTTACAAATCGGCTCCTTCATTGGCTTGTTAGTGAGTTTTAAATGGAGAGAAAAATTAATAAGTTATCCACAAGGATTTTCTGAACATTTGTCAGGATCAGGTTACCTTCATTTAGTTAACCGAAATAATTCTTTATTAGTTTGGTATGGTACCAACTCCCATTGGAAGTGTTAATGCAAAGAAAACTCCATTTACAGTTACTCCTTCGTTTGATGTAACCGATAAATTTATTGGCGCGATAATACTTAAAAGTTTCTCCGTCTTAAATCAGATAGAGGGCCATTCTACTTTACACAATTGGAATGGCCATAGGCGTACAACGTGAAATGCAAATACGCCATTAATGGACAATGATTCATTCCTGGGAGAGGGGCTCTATACGTTCCCTTTGACTAGGGGGGGGGACAAGAATTTGCATTTATTTTATGGAAGGTGAGGGGGGACATCCAGGTGGAACCATCATCCACCTGTAAAACCATTTCTGGCAAGGTTGGTGGGGGCCGAATTCATGACTCAAGAGTGTCTGAATTTTTCTTAGGCTTCGAAAACAGGTGGTGAGCAGAAACGCTTTCCCATTGGTACTCACACTGCTATTTTGGTAGTAGATTCTAGTGAAATACGATATCCACAGGTTACTCAAGCCCTGTGGTCCACAGTAACACAAAATTCCATCACTGAACCAGAATATATTAAACTTCGTGTGGGTTGTTAACACTGACACCAGGCAGGAACACGCGGCAAGAAGATATCGTCATTTGAAGTTATACACAAGAGTTCTTCTCTCAGCCAAAAATTTTTTTGCTTCAGACATGTTCCACACAGGCTGATATTGTAAAAATGACTATGATTAGTAGTCTTTTTTGGAGTGGGCTTATACCCCAATTTCATCGAATAATCATGAAGGATCCAAGAAAGAAGCATAATTGGTTCAGCAAACCGATCAACTTGCCTTTGGATAACTCACTAAAATATAATGTAGGCACTCGATTTAGTGGTATGAAAAAATCTTAAATTAATAGGTCCACGAGTTTGTCGTTCCCTGGAGTCCTTTTATAAGAAAAAGTGTATTTTTAGTGATTTCCCAAAATAAGGATGCAGTCTCAACATCTCAGCGCTTAAAATAATGTATAATATTCTATTTATTATTTGACTTACAGTCCGATATCTTGCACCAAAGCGTGATGGAACTAATTCACTCAGAGGACAGAGACGAGTTCCATAGGCAGCTTTCCTGGCAAGCGATGCTCCCTCTCGAACACCGACACCTCACACTGCAGGAGGTTCTTTCACCAGGTATGCTCATGCAAAGATTCTACGCCCTTCTGCATCAAGGAAAGTCTACGTAGCAACACATCGAATATCGATTTAGGCGCTTTCTAATTCAACATACTTTTGAAACTATAGCCAGTTTAATTTCCTTAAAGGGAACAGATGTCCATGTGGCATTCCAGGCTACCTCACAGTAGTGATAATGAAAGCGTTAATACTACTCGTCAAGCCTCTGACACAACAAGTGGCAGTCTACCACCGGTGGTCTCCAAATTTTTATTGGGCTCTTTTCCCATCACACCGTTTGTTATCGTAAACTAAATCCCACTGATTCATCGCCTGATAGCACTTTAGCCCCAACTGCTTTTAGGAGTGGACCAAGATACAGAAGGGGAAGGCGGGTCGCTGAAAGCAGCAACAGTGCTTCTGTACCACAGGTAACGCTCCTCTTAATGGATTCTGCAAGAAAGTGCTTTTCCTCCCTTGAAAGAAGAAATGGCCACGCACCCACTCAGTCCACCCAACGGTACCAGAAAGGGGAGTGCTGGCAGTCACCTCAAAGCAGGCGGGCAATTGCTTTAAGGACACTATTGTCAAGCCTAATGTAACATGATTTAACGTGTGGGTTATGACTCCTTTAATGCAAAAACTGGACAATCATAAAGTTGGATATTTCGGGAATTTCAATGCACAAATTTAGGGAGGCACAACCACTCAGAATTTGAGATGATCACTTTTTCCATCTCACGACAGAATCTTTAACCCGTAAATTAATGCAAACAGCTCCTGAGGATTCATCGAAGCCTTGATGGAGGCTGAAAGCCATCTGTTGCATTTACTTTGGGTCCACATCAACTTCCAAATCTATCCTAATCTGCTGAATTTTACGGTTTTTTTCAGCTGCATATTCTTCTCTTATCACCTAACTCCCTCTTCGTTAATGCACATCGTTGGTCTTATAATTAATTTATTCGTTCGGTATTACACGTAAAATCTATTAGGAGAGATTGTCTTTTTTTTGCATAAAGAATTCGATAGCACTGGACTATGTTTCAGCATTCTTGTAAACTTGATAAATAAATTCACTTGAAAATTTGTGCGTGACTTTCACTTGAAAGTACACCAGAAGTGGAAAGCCCTGCAAGTCAAAGAAAAGGAAAGTTGTCAACATTCATTGTGAGGTGTTCAGTGATGCCGTTAGAGGCGAGAGTAATTGTCATATCTTTAAGCAGCCACGGAACATCGAGACCAAAATCTGTGGGGCAGGTAGAGAGCTACGAAGTTAGTTTCACCGCCTCATCATGCGACCGGACATGGCTTCTGGCATCGTACAGAAGGAAGCACCATCTATGAACATATGATGTTCTCTGCGGCTACTAGGGACATCTGATCCGAAAACCATTTTACCTCCAAACATAAATTACCGTTTAGACTGAAGGATAGAACGCTTTGAATATGATACAGACTAACATTCTGCGACATACTCATTGACAAAATAAATCTGCGTTTATTTATTCCTGGCAGAACAAAGTTTTTTAACACCGCGATATGCCTTCCCTCTTTGCTCTTTAAATTAATTTGTAAAAAGATCAGAACCTTGGCAGAAACCTAAAACTTTACTCATAACGCACTACTCAGTTCATCCTTATCATGCTGTCTGACTGAATTACTGGCAGATTTGATTCTCTTCTAAGGCATGCGCAAAATATATAACTTTGACAAAGGGACTGCTCAGGCATTGCCTCCTTATAATGACTCCGATTCACTTGAAATTACATTGGATTAGTTCTTAGCCCCTAAGCTTCGATTTACTGGGGGGAATTGGACAAAATCCCGGGGAGGAATAGTCAGTATCTTCTTCTTATATTTCAGCTTATTGTCACCTGCTACAGCGATGTTTCACCGTGCGTTTTCGCTGTTTGCTGGACAACACCTCCGGCTTTATCGTGAGTCCCTGTATGCAAATTATGTGGAAGTTTTTTGGAAAGCATGATGGATCAAGCATATTTTCAGTAGGCATCGCTTGCTGGGATCAAATTTCCTTCAATCAACCAGTCCAGTAAAGAATTAGTAACCCAGCGTTTGTTCAAAAAATCTTAATTTTGACAAACTTAATTAAAGCTTAATTTGAGTAAAAAGATTTATTTTAGTTAAGAAATCCCAAAACGGTTAACTTTACCAAAATTCGTCCTTCTGTGCTCTACAAGACCCTAGAAATAAGCGGTCGCCTTCAATTCCTTCACGGACACACGCGCAATTTTCAGCTAACTTCTTCCTCGAGAGTAGGAGCGGGTGATCAGGAAGGCGGTGGAAGAGGAAGACAAGGCATGAACACAGACCACGCGACAGCACCCTCGGTCTACTCACTTTCTTCATTCGGTCTCTTCGGTGTTTGCAGTCCGCTTGGATCACTGCCAAGTCTAGACGGGTCTCAACGCGAGACTTCATTTAAAACAAAACATAAGATGGACCTCACAATCACTAGCATGGACACCCGGTAAGTGATTTATTTATCTCTCCAATTCGTGAATGTCTTCGCTTTTCACAAGCAAATTACCCTCAAATTCAACTATTTGATTTCTGCTTAAAAGCCCATCTGGTGAATTTTTAGGGACATTTGTAACTAGAGTGACACACTACATTTATATGCACACTGGCACATTCCCCCACACAGAATGAACAGGCCATGTTGTCGAATGAACGGCTGTGTCGATCTTTTCGTGTTGCCGTTTTACCACCCCGATTGATGGTATTGTAAAATAGCTTTACTAATTAGTGGTCGCCAAAACAATGCACTAGTTCTTCATTCTCGATTTTTACAACAAAATGCTTCCTTTAAACTATGCATAAAGTCTTCACGAGGACTAGACATTGGGTGTGCCTTCAGCCGACAGCAATGTTGTCACCTCAGGCGGGCCCAGGCACAGGTCACAGACATTTTCCTCACGTGATTTCAAGTTAGCTAAGGTAGCACATTCACATTTGTGAAGCATTAACTGATGTTAGTTTGAAAGTAATTGAATGCTCTTACCTTTTGACCAGTCCTGACTCAGCTTCAGCATAATCGCGCACCGTTATGTTAGTGTAAGTTGGGACTGGTCTCCAATAAGGCATCAGAATGATCATTAGAGAACCACGAAAGATTACATTTCGAAGCAGTGCAAAAGGGACTGAAGTATGGTTAGAGATGAAGATGTTGAACCAAGTAGATAATACAAGGCCTTCTAGAGCGTCTTTTTGCATTAGTCGTTAGTTGACTCTGTATTTGCTCGGGCTCGGATTGGTAGCTACGCAGAGAACCTAGTTCCGTGGTTCATTTTGTCCTAAACAGCCATGGTTGATGGCTCAATTCATATTTTGATCAGTAAATGTTTAGTTGCTTCATAGTGTATTATAATTTGTGTAAATAGAATCCAAATGAACACATTTAATTTCCAAGAGTTGAGTTTTTATTCAACTATGTCACGCAACTCAGGAAGGGCTTTTGGAACCCTAAAGGACTAAAACCCAATCATTTTAGCTTTTTGCCAGAGTCGCGATCTTATTTGGGATAGTTGAAAGGGAAGAGAAACACGTGCTTTCCTAAAAACGTCTGTTGCTCGAGCAAGAGCCAAGCTCACGTCTTATAGAGCGCTGTTCACCTTCTTTTAGTGCCCGCTCTATGTTCACTTTCAACGGGAACGATGACTGCCGCATCAAGGTGTACGACCTGATTCACCCGGATGATCTTAGCTACGTGGCTCAGGGCCATCGTGAAGGTCAGTTGCCGTATATTTTTTTAAACTAGAATCATTTTTAAAATATAAAGCACCTTAAATTAAAGAAAATATTTAAATCACGAGTAGTGGAAATTCAGTTCGTGTTGTTTAAGTGAGGCCTAGACAATGCACAATGAAATTAAGTAAAGGAAAGAAAAACCGTTGTGTGCATATTCCACCTTTCTTCCGTCCCGCTTGATTAAGGAAATATGCAGCTCGCAGTCTAGACGCGCCGCTGAGGTTTTTCTGCGGTGGCTAAGGCAGCATCAAAAACCATACACCTCCCCCTCGTATCCATTTAGGCTGGCCCCTCAGGTACGGTGTCACCAGATTGTCCTCAGTGGGTACGACAAGATTGCCAGCACGTGTGTGTGATGTGAGCTGTAGTGACAGGCCAGCGCAACCCAAATTTTCTTGTCAATCGCCGGACATACAGACAGTTGGTGAATCTGATGGAAATGAGGGTTTTTTATTGATAAATTAGAATAAGAATGCGAGCGACGCACAACGGTTTGTTCCAACAACAAAACAGAAACCTGTCTTCTTTTTGTTCCAGTATGCAAACAAGGCTCTATAGGCCTCCTGTCACACCGTTGGCTCTCGAACACCGGGACTTGGGTGTGGCTGCAGTCGCGGCTAAGGGTGGTGTACAAGGACAATAAGGCCGATCATATCGTGGCGATTCATCGAAAATTAGAGTATGTGCATTCAAAGTTGACCAAATGTGTGGTTTTTCTGAGGTTTGAATGAAGAGTTTTTTCTTGCTTTCTTTAGCGATACGGAAGGTAATGAACTTTACTACCGTCGAAACACAGAATACAAACTCCCATTTCCCCTTCTTGAACCCGAAACATTGATGTCTGAAGACGATTCAGGTGATATCAACGGTAATGATATAACAGTAAGAGAGGCTGCACCAGTCCCCGAAGTGAAACCCTTCACTGATGACTCGTCTGATCCTCAACTGAAGGCTTCGCCTCAGGTGGAGTCAGAAAAGGACGTGGGTTCTAGAAAGTTATGGAACTCCTTTGAAAGCACAGGCCAGGAGACAAACAGCACAGCCGAAGTTAAGTCGCCGGGAAACAAAAAATTTAAGGGACAACTGAAAAACTACCTTCAAACGACTCGTCGCAGGAAAACGCCCGTTAAAGCATCCACTGTTGTATCAAAGAGCATGAGTCGTTCGGCGTCTAATTACTATCCAAACCTTGAGAGTGGCGGTTCGACTGCCGGCTGGCACAACTACCGAAACCTTTTAAGCAGAAATTTTCTCGCCACGACAGCAACGAAAGATGACTACGCTCAAACTTACGCCATGTACGGTTATACGGGCACCGCCGCGCGTCACAATTGCGTTTATCAGGGGTGGGACTTGGAACGCCCTAAAATTGAGGAAGATGCCTACTGCGGGATGTTGGGTGGTGACCATTCCCAGACAGCCGGTTTCACGTACGCCCTTCCTTATGGAAACAGCGACTACAGCTCGGCTTACGAGGCCTACTCGGCCGCTGTGGCAGCTGCCGCCGTTGTCGCAGCAGCCAGCGGACAAGGCCAGTGCACTGACTACTGTGTACCAAATACCCTGCTCCAGACGCACGAAGCTGACATCTACGATGGTGCAGTGCGGGTTATTCGCAGCCCACTGAACTACAATTTGGCGGCCGACCAACATAGCTATGTTGCTCATCACCACCACCACTCCGCCCACAGCCACCAGCAACCCCTGACCTCGTTTTCAGGCTATATGCAGCAAAAAGAAGAGGACAGGGAGAATAACGCTGGCTCGGTATCTAAATTGCCCTTGAAAACGGACTCAGAGGGGCGTGTGGTGCAGCCCCCGTGGTTCTCTCACATAAACACCCTAAGTCAGACAATCCCAGTCTGCGCGGAGAGAAATTCGAAACCACCACCCCAAGCGCAGCTGACTGCTTACCATCAACTCAACGGCACAACGAGGGAAAATTCTGGGTAAGGTACTCTCTATGTTCATTATTATCCACGGACCACAAACACAAACATAAATCAGAATCCGTGGGCTGTAATTGGTGACACATCGAATTCATGTCACTAATGAAACATTTCTGGCTAATATTTTCGAAAGAACTTGGCTCGCATAAAGTTCAACAACAGGTTGCATGGTTTCGGTAAAATTATCTTGTAAGTGAAATACATTCCTTTTTGGAACAGTCGACAATTCAAGGTCAACTCTAGATATGAGAACACATCTTGCCATCATTTGCACATCCTTTCGATGGCATGGAAATTACTATACCGTAATAACGTACACATGACTTTGATGTCTTCGCAAAGACGGTAAAAATTCTTGAAGAAGTTGGTAGCGAACTATTTTTATTTTTTAAACAGGTTTAACCATGACGGCGTTCTCGATTCTGTTCAGTGCAGCAACCTTCTGCAATGGAGCCACTTCGAAAATAGAGTAAGATTTTTGAAACATTTCTGCGGATGTTTAATTTGAATTTTTCAGGTTTTGCAATCATTTTTTATTGTCTTTAGACGTCCTGCCTGGGTGACGCGAACATATGTGAGGCAGCAAATTATCAAGTCGGCTTTGCGACAACAACGTGAGCTTTAGAGGACGCCGCACCTCGTGCAATATGTAAAAGACATTAGCTTTCATTTACTCAGAAGCGAATTACCCAGTGATGACAAACTCTGAACTTTACTCTGTATAGTAAACTATTAATACACTTACTTGCTTTAGATACTTTGAGAAGCGGCCAGATAAGTCGCTCTGGATGTTAGTTAGGGCTCAGTAAACTAGGATGAAATGCGCACATGGATAAATGTAGTGTCTCTTTGTCGATGCTCTCAGTGTAAACATGGCTCTGCCCTGAACAGTGCTTCGAACAATTCAAACAACGATTGACCTTTGGAATTACAACCACCTTTTGCACTGGAAAGAATTCATCCGGAAAGTTCTCTTCGATTAAAAGAAACGAAGGGAAGTGACCCGGCTTATCTCCTGGTTCTTATTTAAGCTCACCAATTATTGAAGAAAAAAATGTCAGGCATAATTCTGTGAATATAGTGGATCCCAAAACACATGGAGTCATTAGGAAAATCGGACTTATACGATTAAACAGTGAATTATTGTTAAAAATATTTGCCAAGTCGGACAAATCCAAGTTCACCTCAAGAGCACCGGGGGCGAGGATTCTGGGATTATGCATGCCGAGTTTTGCCCGAATTACGGTACTCCTAAACGAAGCATAAATCCGTAGAAATGTCATAGAATATATTGCATTACCAAGCTGATTTGCATCACAGCATTTGACACATTTCAGCTGTTATTTAAGTGTTCAAACATTCATTCGAACCTAATTATTCTACTATGTAATCTGAACTGTAGGATAATTCCCTCCAAATCAAAAACTAATCAGCAAAATGGGCAAGTTTTGGTACCTTCATTGTAATTTAAAATTAATCAGCAATTCGTCTGACGACATCAAAACTGAAACTTCGTAGTTGACAGAAGCTGATGCAAGTTAGAGGAGTAAGGTAACAATGTCCAAAAGCACTTTAGGATGGTGACCTCGCTCGTCTACAGTGCTATCGAATTAATCCCGACAAAACCTGCAGCGATGTTTCCAGTAATATCGGATTTCCATCACAAGCATTAGATCATCGCCTGTTATTAGTATGTTACTTGGAAAGAAAGCCCTCAATAATGAGGGCACTCAACGAAGAGGTTGTGCAGTGCAGAGGATCTCTCGAGCTCAAGTAAACCATTTCCAATCCTACCGTGACATCAACGAATTTCGTGTTCTTTTAGAAACCAAATGTCTGAAAATTAGCCCCACTACCTGACACACGCACCTGACTTAACAATGAAGTAGTCTTGACTACTAAGTACGGCCCAAGAACGATTTCACAGACCTGAATGTGATGCAAACTCGGTCTTTTAACCTTGGCCTTTGTTTAAACGGAAGTCGAAAAGAGGGCCGTGCAATGTTACGTGCATCAGTAACCAAAAGCATCTCGAGTTAGATAAATCACAAGACAAACGCAGATCCCAGCCTTCTCAATACTAAACAGTGTGGGGGAAGTAATTGGTGTTAGTGTCGAAGTCCTTGTTCGCATGTTAAGTCCACCCACTTAAGATAAACTGAAAGTTGGATATAAAATCTGGTGTACTTGAATAATAACAGAAGCATAAATACTTGAGGAAGGCTGGCTTTTCCGATAGTTTAGCAGGCTGGGCAAATACTTGTGTAGAATGAACTAACATCTGCCACACACCAGCTGACAAAATATTCTGCCCCAAGTTAACTAAGACACTTGGGACAACGTTGCAGTACTTGTATGCAACAGGTGTCAACTTAGTTTTATTTTTCCTACGTACAGGTATACGCAACGAGGCCAAAAGAGTCAAACCATGAAAGGCAGCTATAGATGTTAAAATGGCGTTTCCATAACAAGCATAAAATATCTATACCTCTTCAACAACAAACTTGTTCGAATTCTTCACCAGGTGATACATATTTTTACAGAGCTGTGTTTGCGGACTCCACAAATTCTGAATGGCGATGATTGAGAAACCGAAGAGTAAAACAACTGCTTAGACTAAAGTAACATGGCAAGTGTTATAATACTTAAGGCTTACTCTCAGCTTATATTCTCACCTACTTACCGAGTTCTTTTTACCTAATTTAGAAGGCGATACATTTTTACAGGAGTTTAGTGGGTACTATGATTGAATTTATAAATTTATGCCACAAACCAAATAGAAAAAATAAATACTGTGGAACGGCGCAGCAGCTTAACACCACAGGTTTGGGTTTAACTAGTAACTGTACTTAAAATAATTCAGTACAATGTAAAATCTGAATGAAGCAACAGCGTCAGTAGACACGCATTTTAGCCGATTCGCGATGCCACCGGACAGATTACGGGATTCGAATTTTCACATAAGCACGTGATATTTTGGTCGCACGTGCAAAGGAAACCATTTCCTGATTGAGATTTACTATGAAAAGTTTTTAGATTAATTGCATTTGTCACCACATTCATGACTTTTAGCTGTAACATCAACAGAAAACCCATGATTGGTAATACTTCGTTCACAGAAGCCTGATTTACATCATAAGTGAGCGAGTAACGTAGCAGGCAGAGCTCTGTAACGATTTCGGCAAGGTCACAAACTAAATTCCATTTGTGGTTCTCAAAACCTTCTAATAGGAATCTGCATCAACTTAGAAATCGTGATGACTAGAATTCAGGGGCTAACTTTACTAATTAAATTTTACCTTCAAGGTAAGAGTGGAGTTCTAGAGCACCACAGTAACCGAATGCGATTGCTCAGATAAAGTAGTGCAGCAATTTATGCGAGTGGTAGTTGGGACATTGCTTAATTTGCGTGCGTTAAAATGTCAGCCTAAATTCTCAGCAGGCGATGGCCGATCAACCAAAGTGACTAGCTTTGAAGAGGCTATTCGGGCTTCCAACTGTCCGCTCATTTATGTTTCCAATTGCCTGTATCCTTGTGCAATCTACTGCAACAGTAAAACAGCAACGAACACCCCCCAACCACGATTACCCCCTTAATCTCAGTCATGGAACTACTAACGTAAATAAGCAGATCGTTTCCTGTGGGCAAGCGAACTCCCGTGTTCACTGAATCGTTTTGCCTTCCCAGCATGCTCGTGGATCGGTCAAATTGTCAGTTTATAAAATCTGAAATGTTTTACGGAATTGAATCAACTGGTTGGTTAAATAGGATAAAGTATTTGGGCGAAAGCGGGTTTTGAGACGAACACTCGAAGCTCTACCTTTGGAACCCACGAAGCACTCTACACGGTTCCCAAGTCAAAATATGTGAGAACCATGTAATC
This sequence comes from Mesocestoides corti, assembly GCA_900604375.1. Lineage (NCBI taxonomy): Eukaryota > Metazoa > Platyhelminthes > Cestoda > Cyclophyllidea > Mesocestoididae > Mesocestoides > Mesocestoides corti. Next base: position 59,885 of record UXSR01005413.1, on the reverse strand, counting down.
TCTAACTGAAGATTAAACAGCACTAAAATACTGAGTTAACAGGAGGTTTGGCGTGGCAATAGTACCTCAAAATACTTAATGCAAATACTGAGTTTGTAGGGTAGTTTTTAATTCAATCTCTTGCATACTAAAGTAAGTAAATCTGACATTACTTTAGTACCTTTTCTGTTTTAGTAACTCTTGGATTTTGCCGACTTTTCCAGACCAAAATCGTGCTTGTACTGTTTTAGCAGGCTTTTTACATCATAGATTACTTTGAGCAGATTTGTACGAAACGTTCATTATAGCTTAGATCAATTAATGATTATACACAGGAGAATGTAGCACATTTAAGAATCGGAAGGCTGTTTTGTACCAGAGTTTGCAGATTTTATTGTGCCATTTGTTCCGTCACTCCAATTTTGAAAGTTTGAATGTGAGGTGGTACATCGAATGATTCTTGCAAATGCGAACGCCTGTTACAAATAACTCAGAGTCCTTTTTCTTTCCTGCAACACCCCAATTTCCGGCATAAAATCTTACAAATATTTCTTTGTTTTGACTGTGGATGAGTGCGGGTCGATCGCAGCCTGGTATGAGGTCACAAAAAAAGTATCAGATGGGCATATAAAGTCTCTTAATCCGAAATAACTTTCAGGACTTACCTTGCCATCTTCAGAACCACATTATGAACCGGTCAGTTATTGTATGCTGCTGCAATTAATAAATATAAATGTAGCAAAAAACGAAGCGTGTCAAAAGAAGTACGCGAACTGTGACCAGGGAAGTCGGCGTTTGCGGACTGTCGATGTGCCATCGCGAAGAGCTCAGTGCTGTGCTTTTCAAGCAATTCGGCGCAGTTTCTCTTCTCTCCTGGCTAAATGCAACACAAATAATGGCTATGCACTCGATGAGCTGTTAAAACGCATTAGCAAAAGCACAGGAACCTTACAAAATGCAGCTAAATTAAAAACAAAACTGTTAGCCAATCACCTGTAACCGAAGCCAAGTTTTAAATTTTGTAAAAAAAGGACTTCAAAAAATTCCTACTAATTAACGAATTTGCGCAGCTGCTGGTGATTCATAATGGAGCAACATCTGATTGCTTCAACAAAGCTCCCAATTTTCAATCATATACGTATGGCTTAAATTTTTAGTCAAGATCTAACAAACATTAATGAAAGTATGTAAAATAATTTAATTCGTTTTAACCGCTCACGTAGTCTAACCTCATGTGAACGTATTAAGCCTGTGCTTAAGAATAATTTTTCTAACAACTGATTTTTGAATGCAGGGTGATGTGTTTTGAGTCTTTTAACGATGCGTCTTGCAAAGCCAAAAATGACTCCCTGATACTCGAAATTATTTTACTGTTTATTTTCCCATAGTTCGGAGTTTAAATTGCTTTAGCTGTACTTCGAACTAAAACTGTGCCACGAGGTCTAAATCAGTCACTCAGACATCCGATCATTAAACCACAGTAATTGTTACGGTCACGGAAACAGATATTAAATATTTCCAGGTGCACAGGTCGTAAGATTAAGCTGCTCAGCTGGGAAAGACCTGTAATGCACGTGAATTGCTACAACGTTTCAGAAACCAATAGTAAGGGACTTGCAATAAATTTAACAATATCCTGTCCTTTTGAAAATTGAACTGATTTTGAAGAGATTTCTTTTCGTGGTTCATAACTTTAGCTCTTTGCATAACCCAATTCCAACCAAACAGCAAGTCAAATCGAAGTCTGCCCAACCAACGACTAAGAAATGAGTTGGGAAGATCGCGCTTCCAAGTCTCCGCAGTCTGGATGATGGGACACCAGACCTTACGCTTGTGCATACAAATTCCAACACAGTGGTAAATACACTTTGTCATTTTTTGCGTGCTAACGATCAACACCCTTTTGATTAATTCTCTTTTTTAACTTGATATTTTCGAGTTTTCAGTCATGGCTTTGAGTTCATGATTAGTAGTCATGTAAGCCATCCTTATCAATAGACTCATAAGTTTGGCTTTGACAAATTAAGCCTTATTGAAACTGGTTGCCTTATTCAACTTGCAGGTGCTGCCAAACCAGAAAAGGTTTTAGCTATTGAGATGACTGTTTACGTTATGCTGGAATCGAGCGCCAGCAGCGCGATGTTTTATGACCCGGGGTATCACACTTCCTCCAGAGCACTAGGGACATCTGAATGTTCTCTTTTTTATAATAACTAGATAGACTACAGACTCTCTGCAAGGGAAAACCTTGGCTGATTATATTTCTGAAACAACTAGTTTTTGTGATACATGAGGATTTCCAAACGGATACACCCTTAGAACAAATTAAATATCATTTGATTAACTGTAAGATGAGTAATTGAGGACCGATAAATACACGTATATCAAAGCAAATCTTGTGATCAAGATATACCTCATGAAGAAGCATTCAAACTTAAGTTGACAAGTTATTGTGGATTAGCAAAAACCTAGCCGAACAGGTTTGCCGCAAGCTGATTGGTATTTTTTGACTTACCCCAACCTTTCATTGGTTGATTTTATCTACCACCAGAAGCCTCAATTATGTCTAAAGTACACTTACTCGATCACCATAAGCACACACGTTTTCGAGTTTTATCGAGACGTATCAGTTATGTTCGAGTGTAGACGAACGCAAATACACAAAACCGAGGTAACCATTTCACTTCCAGTATTTATACAACGGCTTGACCATTCCACCTCATATTGTGTAAATTTATTGTTGTAAGCTAAGTTGCGCCCTAATATTTTAAAGAAAAACAGCGCATTCAGGATTCATCGTTTAGTTCACACTATTTCACAATTTTACATAATTATTAGAGGTGATTAACCTCCAACCGAGGTCACCTTCAAAGAACTTTGAAATACAAATTGAAATTTGAACAAGAGACCGTATAAGATCAGTCAGACAGAGGTGGACAACTGGTTCTATCATTTCAGACTTCATCATAAGGCCCTAACTATAATTCAAAAACACAGGTTGTCGAATTGAAAAATAGAAATGTCAATCATTAAAAGTTTTCAGCTCATCTGTTTTGAGGTCGAATGATAGACAGCGTTAATGAACCTTGAGGAATGTGTAAGCAGATATGCCAATCTGGGCACCCGAAAGGAGCAGACAGGAAAAAAATCGAGTCAAAAGGACCGTTAAAATGTATATTCACTAAATATGGTGCATTAAAGTAAATCAGCAGAAATTACCATACAGTTTTGAAGTCCGAAAATATCAAACTACTGGTGGCGGTTAAAGTGGATTCAATGGAGCACCCGAGAGTAATTTTTCAAGACAGAAGCTTAGAGCATGTTCGTTGGCAGTGTCCTTAGCGGTTTCTCCATGTCCGACTCCATGCATCATATGCATTCAACAAGCATTTGACAAAAACTGGTGGATGTGGGTGGTAGTAATAGGGTGTGCAATACTACATTGGTTTATGTATTAAAAGAATTTGGAACAAATATCTTGTGGATGCATATATCAATATTTTGAAATAATGCAAAGAAGTTAGTGTACAATTCATAATAGATCAAGAGGGTAAGGGGGACTACACAGACGCATAGTAACGTACCTACACTGACAATTTATTAATCCATCAGCTTACTTTTCAGTAGTCAATATCTAAGTGAATATTTCCTCAAACAATTTGGATGTATTTTAGCTGAAACAATAGTGGGTTGAATGATGAGCGACAGCGGTTGTCAAGGGGACTGAGTTAATTAATGCATCACCTTGAGCGATCTAATTTCAAACCGAATAGAAATAAATATCAATTTTAAAGTTGTGAAATGTACATTTCACTACTTGCATATTATAGAACTCAATCAACAAAACGACAGATGGTTAAAATAGCATTCCCGAGGGCACTGATATTATTTTTTAAAATACTTTCGAACATTGCCGAAGAATTGGAGAAATCCTGACATAAATTAATCTTTTTGTAATCATTTTAATTTGCAAACCTTTTGATAAGTTTCACTGAGTAAACCCACTAAAACGCGAATTTCCGTTAGATTTCTAAATACACGCAAAGCATGCAAACAGTTTTGAACCTTACCTAAATTGGTGCATTTCGCAGGTAGAATTATAAACAAAAAATAATCCAACTTTTCTGAATGACCAATCAAATTGCACGACCCACCCATTGGCTATAACCCATTAGTGGGACTGCTTCCTTTAAACTTGTATCGTAAAAGTAATATTTGATACTGAGTTTGATATTTTAAGTCGCAAAATTTCTGTAAGTTTCCCTCTGATAACCCTTGACGTTTTGTTATTTACTGAAAATCGTGCGGTTTGCATTTTACGTCACACGGATTCTCTAAGTGTATTCTTCGCATCAGCTTCGAAGTTCAAGGTATTTGTCTGTTCCAGTGCGCTCAAATGGCAGTTAAAATAAATTCCTTGTCATACAGCAATTCATCACCTCACAATCACACATTAATTCTCTCATCTGGAATACCTGAGAGGGCCATCGCCTGCAGAATAATTTTACAATTCCTGGATTTCTTATTGAAAAAGGTTTAGACCTGAGGCAGTTTACCAAGCATTGCTTTGCAACAAATTTTTTGAAATACGAATTCAAATTTACGTTTGCAATCCAGTTTCTGCTTTCTTAATAGGTCTAGTTGATAACCGAGTTGAAATTAAGCCCCAGGTACCTTATGGGTTTTCTAACTAATAGGTTTTTCTTATGTCCAGACATGCTATTCTCATTGCCCGGAATTCCAGATTTTTAGAAGTGGTTCCAATGACAGACGACAAGATAACCATTCAGCACTAAGGTGTCTAGGAAACAGGAAATTCATGAGCGCGACGACTTCCCAAAGTATATGTGAGACATTTGGTGGGAAAGCATTTTAGGAAGAAAACCATGATACTTATTTGGAGGAATTTTTTGTTGATTTTCTCACAATAGGGAAGTAGTAATAATCTTTCATTTTATCATTTTGATTCTTGAAAAAAGTCAAGAACTTATTCATGTGGAATTTTGAGTTATTTATGGAGGTCAACCAAGGTTTTCATTAAGCAACCTTAAATTCCCTTAGTAGAGCCCAGTGTCAAGATAAGGGAATTAGACTAAAATACTTGCAGGATATGCTTTATTTCTTACCTGCACAAAAATTTCAAAGATTTCCATGCACATTCAGTTACCGGAAGTGGTGAGAGAATCCTGCAAATTAATGTGGTTATCGCCATCTTATTAATGATTTCTAATCTAGAATGAAGTGTGCTAAATTAGCTTCTGATTTCTGGCTGAACCGCAAACAGCACCGCTACAGTAACCAGAAGCAAATCCCCTAAGAAAAGGCAATAATTTATTCAAAAGGAGAGCGTTCCCTTCTTTACAACTGCAGCAGACCGTACCTTGCACCCTAACACTCGAGATGTCGAAACAGTTCAGTCGGCATTTTGTGACATCCTCGATAATTACGTTCCCATTGCGCCTACCAGTCGTCCAAATCAGCCCAAAATGCCACTAACTGAAATCAATAACTTACGCGTAAATGAGTCAATACGGCATAAGTCAAATCCGACTATTACTTCAGAATGCTTGGCAAATCGCAGACTGTCCTGCGTAATGATGCAAATTTCAAGTGTATTTGCTGTTAGACATAATCTAGTGAATAAGCCTATCATTGCTTCTATTGAAGATTGTGAAAACCCCCTCCCCAAAGCTTCCTGTTATCAAGTGTGGTAACAAATTTAAATTCTTAAAAAAATTAACTTGGAGTCCCCCTACACCCTACTAGAATTGTGCTAAAATTCCTTGTTTTCCTTTTTACAAATGAAAATTGACCTACATCCTTGTTTTCAGATGTACAGCTGAGTTGCACGAATTTAAGAAAAATTCGGTGTGAATTTTCATCAAGCATTTTTCCTCAAATTTAAGTAAAAGTGTAGCTAAATCAAATTTTTTTTCATGTACGATGACAATGTCTCCCTGTATGGTGGTTGTCAGTTTCTATACTAAGATAACTTTTACAAACCATGGGTTCGGCCACCTTGTTCGTGCGTGTGTGGTGGGAAGTCACTAAAGGATTTTTCGCACAAGAGAGATTGGATGAGAGGAATACTTGCTGACTACCTTAAAAGCTATAATTTAGAGTCTCAGCAGCAAAGGTTACTGAGGGAGATGGAGAAGGTAAGAAGGGCTTCCATACAGATGTTTTTCTTTGAAAGTGTGATGAGCTGACAAAAGCATTTAAAAGCTTTGTTAAATTGCTGTTTATTGTTCATGCATTGCATGACTAAGTATTTTCCACCAGTTTACTGAGTAAAAATTGTGTTATGTCCCCCACAGGCCATGAGATCTCTGTTCCGATATAACACACTTTTAAACGGCTGGTTTAAATGCATCTAAAGACTGGTTATTAATTCAACTTTTTAAATTGAAACTTCAGTGGAATAATGCAAAGCAATGGAAACCGGCAAAATTTTACTGTTCAAACTTGGTAAACAGGCATTGTTCTACAGTATTTATCTGCAAACAAAACATTAAACTTAGACCTCCGTTTAGAGCAAAGTTAACGACGCTAATATCTTCGTGCTAGTTAGACACCTTTTTTATATCAAATTTATTGGAAAAAAACTGTTTTAGCTTAGAAATAAGAATAATTATAGGTAGATTTATTTTCCGTCAATTACGTTTTAGTTTGTTTCCTTACTTAGTTGAATATTCATAATAAAAGGCATGACTTTGATTGTTGCGCTTAAAATTGGCTGAATATTTTAGTCAAATAATTGTCTTTTTAAGGAATCTTGAAGAAATTTGTATTGCTAGACCTCTAATGATGTTAAACAAGACAGAAACTAAATTCAGGGCGCCGTCGTATCGCAAGAAAGTAGTTGGAGATCCCTAAATTGTCTACAGCGACCCCTGGAAGACTTTGTTTCAACTGATGCTTTTCTGTCTGGACATATTTTCTTCATTTAAATGCCACCATCTCCCACCTCCGAACGTGGCTGTGCTTGTGCTTAAGCAAGAAATCGCCGCCACACGCTAAGCGCGCATCGTCCGTGAGCATAATTAAGTCAACATTTCCTCAGTAATCCCTGATGATGATTTATTTGTTGATCTTTGATATCATTTATCGGCCTAAGTGGTTCGCCGCAATCTGATAATCGAGGTTCGAGCGAACAGAAACACATATTTTATGCAGCCTTTATTACCCCCTTGAAAAATACATAAAAATCAAATAAAGCAATTTAAAACCTAAGAATGATAGATCCAATAATTCGTGAGAGGCCTTATGTTGTTAAGTATGCAATTTGATTTGATTTGATTTGATTTTCGGTTAACAAGTTTAAATTAATTTGCCGACGCAAATGTCACATACCGTTTCTTTCAATAGTCTTTTTGGCTTTGGTCTTTTGTAATTCAAAGTAGATCACGGTAAGTCTAATTGCAATCGAATTCTGAGTAGCTAATGGGGCATTTAGGTGTGGTCTGGCTAAGGAAGTAGCCTGAGCTTTCCGCCTTATTTAACAGTGAATTGCGTTGATATGTATTTAGTACTTACACCGCGTTAGTCATGCTGGGGGTAAAGCTAGTGGCTAGTGAATGAACATTTTGGTAGTTATCTAATAAGTCATGGAGTTTGCAACCCAAGCTTAAGGAATGGCGGTATGCTCTGAGGAATTGGCATCCGTGGTAAAAACTGCTAATCATCGCCGCAACAAGGTTAGGCGTGCTTAAGTTTTCCTTAAGAGTAATAGTGTATTTTTCACATAAACATGTTCTCAGCAACACAGAGGATTTGAGCAAATTTCGGACTGTCCTCAGAGTCTACTCAAGAATAAATATTGCAGTCACACCGAACGCCGATCTCATTCCAAGCAAATTTTCCACGAGTACAAAGTCCATTCATTGAGAAGAGGTGGGATTTAGATAAATTTTATTTCACTATTAAGGGATGGTGATGCAGCATTTGGGAAGGATGAGATTGATTTTGGGGTTAATGCGACTGCAGGGCAGTTGGCAAGATAATTCACGTAACCGCATTTTCACTTAATAATGTTAAAATCTATATGTCTGTAATGAATCGTGCTGATTCACCTCCACTAACCCGGTCGTCAAATTCTTCGCCACACTGGCCCCCTTCTTACGGCGACCCCACCAACCACGCCAGACTGTCTGCTCACAAAGCCCTGCGCATGTACTTCCCCCCCCCGTTACTTGCTTCATCCATCTGAAGGGTCAGTCGTTTGCACCCAGACTGTATTGACCAACAACAACGCCCTTTAGCTAGACACGATTATTAGTCAGTGGCGCGACAGCCACAATTAGATTGAGCTCTCGGTAAGCGCCTGTCACTGCTATCTCATGTCTTCTGATCTTCACAGGTGTCAGTGTAGAGTAACCGGGCCAAATTCAAAACAGCGGTCTTGGCGCGGTTCAAGACTACATGGCCTTTCGTAAAGAAAACTCTTAGTTTTACTCTTTCCCAAGATGGATCATTGTACGTGTAAATAAAGAACAGGTTTTCGTTGACTTCAAGGAGGCGAAGATACCAGTTCGACAGGATCCTCTGGAAAAGTTGATTTTCTTTCTATTTCATGGGACCGGATTGCGTCTGGCCGTTGGTTGTCTTGTTGGAACAGAGCTTGTAACTAGTTTTGAGAGACCCAAACAGCTATTTGAAAGATCGGTATCCGGAGCCTCTAAGTTGGGTTTCTTTCAAGGTAGTCAAGGCGACATTCCAATCCGCCTCACCCATTACAGATCTACTTTTTTCAGAACTCCTCAGTTGTGACTCGAGAGTTGTCAATCAGTTCAGTACATTGTCTTTTTAAAGCAGCAATCAATGGTCGTATTTGGGGCATTTGCCACCATTTATGCTTAAATCTGATTTTCAGAATAAAATTAGCCAGTCCACTGCACATCATAGAGCTAGTAGGGATAAAATTAATTGATGAGTTAAGTAAGGAATGCAATCTGTGTTTTGAAATCTCGCCCCATGTGCGGCTAACACAGGCCATGTATATGCGATAAAAATGGTGCTTTCTGTATGTGGTAATAAGGGTAATGCGCCGAATAACATATGTTGATGACCGTCTAAATTTTATGATTGCAATGTGACATTTAAGCCTAAGTATTCAAATAATCTCAACAAATGTAGTCGGTTTTTCGTACCGTTCTCCTTTTTTTTATTTGCAGCACAATCGAATGTAAAAAACACGGGGGAGGGTGAATTTAGACTTTGTTTTGTTATTTGAAAGGAAATTTGAGCAAAATATGGAGTCAGTTTGAAGTCTTAGATACTACGACAATGACGTAGAAGAGTGCTTGATTGGGCTACCTACTAATCCATAACCATTTAGCTTGTGTTCACTTTAATTTAAAATATCAGAAAATTTTAAAGCAGCTATTTACTGGCAGGTTTAAAGTTTAAATTTGAGGCTTAATTTGAGTCAAATACCCCTTTTTCAATGCCTTTTGACGATGAACCGAAGTATTGGGAAATGAGCCTAAAAGTATCTTCACACTAATCGGACTGGGCATTTTCTCAGGTGATAACATGAGGTTTATCAACTTTGTCATAGTTACCATTTTACCTCACGTCCTCTCATCTAGCAGCTTATGGGTATTCGAGACCATTTTGCTGGGCAATAAACGTTTCGAGGAAATAAATGCCAGTTGTCTGAGTCACCTAAAGTTGCCATTATCGCTGCTCACTGCCTGACTTTTAACTATAAATTTACTGTCTTTAAAACAAACCTAATTTTTAAGCTGTTGTCCAAAGTCTTTGAGTTGTAAAAAGCTGTTCGACAAATGGAATATCTGTGTGAAAAGAAAGGCACATCCTGGCCTCTCAAACAAGAAAAAGCGACAATTCAGCAGTGTACATATTCAAATCTAATTGACGAGGACGGATTAAGCATCTTGGGAAATGATAGACCTCAACTTAAGTTGGGTTATTCAGCTATTCCTATGAATACCAATCTGGTAAAATACAGCAATAACTTTCTATCAAAAACGTTGATATGCAGTTAGGTCAAAGTCTTACGTCATAACATTTTATGATCTAACCCATACCTAATTACATACCTAAAATACAAATGTCCTTCAAGGTCTCAGCCTAAGCCACCTTTTGATAAAATAAAGTGCAACCGAAAGGGGGATTTTCTGCTCCAAAGGCTTGTCCAATGACCTGGCTATGCTACACTGATACTAGGGTAGATTAAAGAGACCACTGATGACTCACTCTTGTTACGCTGTTGTTCAAATTCGAGTACGCACAACGTAGTTGCTGACCCACACAGTTTTGGTGAACTAAAGTACAAATTACTGGATAGCCAGTTGAATGAAACGGGTGGCGGGTCTGTGCATGCGCAGTAGGGTGTGTGAGCAGAAGGTCACGCTGTGAGGAGGAAGTGCGGTGTGTGCGGCGGTGGGCTTGAGTCGACACGACGCACTACAAGGTACACTTTAAAGGAAAATGACTCGAAAGCCGACGCAATTCTTTGGTAAAATTAAAGTAGGCGATGTTATCCAAAGAACTTTGAAATCGAGCAGAGTACCCGTAGTGATTCGCTACGGTCATGCTTACTGAATATTCTTTTTGTCTGTGGTCTTCATTTCATGAAAACTGTCAGGTTTTAAATTGTCCTTTTTAAGAAATTTAATCAGTTTTAGAAAATATCCCCCTCCGTCCGGAGTAATAGATGACAAATTAAAATTGCAGACATTAAGATTCCTAAATTTTTGCTGAGCACTTTGGTTCCATGGCTCCTAACACCTTGTTATTAGATTAGTCCTTCTACAAAGTTGCAGATTTAGCAAAAAGTCTGCAGCCAGGCTTCACTTTGCAAGGTCCAGTTTTGATTCCACACATCGCCGACTAAACATGGCTTATTAAAACAATCGTAAGTTTGTTACCGTTGATTAATTGTGGCTAAAAATGCGATATTCCGGAAAACTTGGCATTTAAAAGAATAATTCCTCGTACTTCACCATTCTGTGTGTGCTAGCATTAGTCAGGCATGGGCGACGGGGCTTGTGCTCCCTTGTGTTTTTAATTTGACACCATAAAGTAATAACTTTTGTCTTGTATTAAAGTGAAACTCATCTGAATTGTTTTTTTTTATAAATGCACACTGAGGCCTAGAGTCAGGGCCTTTGCTCCCTGTATGCGTATCGAGGCGAAATAAACTTAGGATGGCAGGAGAATTTCAGTGGAAATGAATGTGCTGATAAAAAATCACGGTTCAGCCTTTCTGCCTAAATTTTACAATAAGTTCATGTTGTATTAAGTTATCGTTTTTTTTCGCAAAATCTCATCAAGTTTTCTTTTTATTTCAATATGTTTTCCTGTCGAAAGTCAACTTGTGTTATTGCCACAATATCGTCAAAAATTTCTGTTCATAAAAGTCGATTCTTTCAAGGGATTTGAGCTACCGGTCGCTTGTTAAATTGTAGGTTTTGATAACTTTCCAATGTCTAAACATAGAGCTGAATAATATGTGTATGAATGTTTAGTGTTTAATAGGTTCATTCCATATTTTGTGTCCATATTTCCAAAAGCACCATGTTTGCGGAGGGCAAATATTGTGCAAATACAATTATACATTTCCAAATGTTAATTCAGAATTTAAACACTTACATTTGTTATTTTCAAAATTTGCTTCAGTAATTAATCCATTCAAACTACAACCTTAATTCCACAAACCGTCTGCTGCCGTTTTGTTGTTTTAGCATTCACACTTGGTGTTGGACCAACTGTTTTTGGCGCAAAATATCACGATTTCAGATCACAAAGGTTTCGTAGACAATATTATAAATTCCAGACTAGCATGTCAGCATGATTTACGGTATCAAAACACAAAAATAACATCACATGGTCCTGAAAGTATAAATTTCAACGCAAGCTATTCCTTCGCACAGAGATTAAATCATCATGGCAAGTATAATTTCAAGTGTCACTGTTTGTTTAGAGTCGCATTTTGTGGTGCCTCGTAAACATGTAGTTATGAGAAGCCTGTCATTGGGCACTCACAGTCCCTTTATGTGATCCCATCCACTTTACACTCCAATGTGTTCTAAGCCTATTATACGTTGGTCGTTTAATTGAAAAACTCTAGCCATCTTAGGTACGAAATAGACGTTAAGTTTTATCTGGCACCTCCGAAAATATAACAGCGAATAAGTAAAAATTTGAAAATTTTCAAATTTAATTCAATTCTTCGGCTGTACAATTTTATCCATTTTCACCCCGTTAAACATACTTAAAAAACCTTGAGTGATTCCATCTCTTGTAACTATTAAAAGCAATATTTCAAACTAAATGCGCTACTTGACCTTAACGGTTGATACTTTCCAACACTATTCACCATTGATACTACTTCATTTTGGAAAATTCAAACTTCAACACTTTGATATTTCTGTTTCATTAACCGTCTCTCATGCCAATTCACTGTTCCACCAAACTTCAACAAAGATAGAAATTTGCCTACAAGATTCTGGCTTTCTGCTATTTTGATATGTACAATTTCAGATATGAAAAAAATCTATCTTCTTTGGAGTGGGATCGTGTACAATGCATAACATGTTGCGAAAAATTCCAGCACACTAGATTAGATAATTTTCCAGCTGACACGGATGAATCCGCACGTGTCTCAGTTAAGCACAATTTGCTCAAAGCTGCTGATTCAGCACCAACTTCCGATAACGTGAATCCCCTTTGGCCTTAATAGAAACTTACATGGAGGACTATGAACTTGGAAAGTGTAAATCATGCGAGTTAACATTGAGAGGTTTACTTAAAAATTAAGTTTCGCCTCATTTTATGAGTGCTATCCCAAATGGCTATCCTTTTGATGTTTACATCAAGCATAGGTCTCACAGTATCCGCATTAGTCTCACAAACATCCACCTCTTGATTCACTTAGTAAAGCAGGCGCTCTTTTAGCAATCAACCCGAAAATTAGATTTATTTGTGGATAATAAGATTACATTCAAATAGAATTTTCTCTGCTTCTTAAGGCAATGCGATTACTTTTGCTTGAAGTAATCTGATTTATTTAAAAACTGCAGTTTTCAAAAGGTATTGTGTGAAAATATTAACCCTTGAGTTGCACGAGAATTGCTTAAAGCCCTTTAAAAGATTTGTGCAATATCATGAGCATCTGATAAGCTGGGTTGTGATTGCGTTTGTTTAGTACTTGACAATGAAATGAATCATTCCACTTAGGTGTCTCCCATGTCGTACAACACACTGAGGCAAATATGCTAAATGTGGTTTGGACCGTAATTTCGAACTAGTTTATGTGGATCCAGATTAGGACCATCAAGGTCAAATACTCAGCATGACAAGCATTAATAAGTATTAAAGGGTTTACAGACAAATAATTCCAGCGACAATTAAGCTCCAGTGCTTAGCTTAGCAATGCTCTGCCTATAGTGATTACAAAATTGCTTGAGAATATCCTTCGAAACACCATGCGCTCTGGAATACCTATGGTTGCCATGTCCATGTAACTTAAATGACAACATTAAAATCAGTCAAAAGTCGTTGAAGCTACATTATTAATGAGTAATTAACATTCGTGTTTGTGAGCTGACAGTGAGCATGCAAAATCCGCCTCACTGCTCCAACGGAAGGCCTTAGCTTTAGCTTATCCGATAGAAACATTCTTTTACATGAACGCCAATTGACCATCCCAAATTCTATGTACTTTTACGACAGATCCTATCTTTCAGTATTTGGCTCATAAATACTGATGTTAAAGGCTCATTTTACGCAACCTCAGTCAAGTTTGATGTTCCAATAACCTTTGATTCCTGTTTGCTTTTGAAATAGGCTAAAAATGGATTGGTTTAAAAAATGTTGATTTCCAACTGAACTATTTAAAAATCTTTTGATTTGTTTTGACCTACTTTCCAACTTAAATTAGGAAAAGAATCACACAAACACGCAAATCTTTGCGGAGCTTTATCTGAAAGGAATAGAGTTAAATCAATTGAGCGGTTAATTGTTCTCTTGCACTCTGAAAATAATTAATTTAGAGCATTTTACCCATCTGGAACAGCCAAATGATTTCAACTTCGCGAGACCTATTCCATTATTGAAGGCTGGTCTTAACCAGGTGACCTAGATTCTTCGAAATCAGACAATTTACACTCTGTGTTTATTCTAGACAGAAGTGCAAACCCTTTGCAGAACATCACAAGTTGTTGAGTTTAAGTACCTCCAAAATCACAGACTGCATATGTCCATAGCGTAGTCCGAATGAAACGGGGAAAACAGAACCGATGTTAGCACGGAATAAATGATGCACTTTGTGAATGCTTCGCTTTTCCAACTCCAGCCAGCAGGGATTTAGCTTTTGCTTTTAACTCTGTCTTGCCATTTCATTTTACAAGGAGACCGTTTGTGTTCCCTAGCTACTTTTTCACTGTTAGAATAAGTGTAAGTTTGGAACTTCTTCAAGTTATTTTCCGCTTATGCAGACAGCAGTTGCTTCAGGCGTTTTGTGACAAATTGGCATTAGCGCTTTTGAATGCATTAATTGTAGCAATTTTAAAAGGGACGGAAAAATCTGATACTACTTGCTGAAATAACGAGGCAATTCAACTGCATACAAACTCTCCACAAAGTAGGACAGCTCTGAAAATTCGAGAATCCACCAAAGTTTTTGTAAATTTGTCACATTCTGGGAGTGTCTGTCTAATTGACTATTCAAATTATCGATAATGGATGAACTGGTAAAGTCAATAATTCACGGAACTAGAAACCTGCAAAGCAGAAAGTCGTGCCGATTTTCTGATTGGCTATCTGGATTCGAAAAACATGTGACGACAGTCTTAGTTATTGGTCTGTGTGACAAGCGAAGAAATGAGATCTCGTTACACAAACCAAGCTACTTAATTATTCAGAGAAATCCTAGTAGCTTGTGTACATCATTTTAACTAAACAACTGAGTTTCTTTGGGAGTTTTTACAAATACTTGGCTACCCTTGGCAGTCTTGACACGGATTGAATTCATCCCAATCGTGAAAACTCTTCATGACTAATTTAAAATGCACTTTTTAAAGTCCACTGGTTGATTTTGTTGGGTTGGGGCTCAAGATCTGTTTTTTTTCCTAACTCCAGATACTCTACAATCGAGCAACGCACAAGTGTCACATATATGTGAAAGGCCAAGATGGTTCAATTATTCTATTATGAGACATTGGGTCGACGTTGTGATAAACTCATCCGAATAAACGGTCGGAAGATGTCATTGGAGCTGTATGCCTTTGAGGGCCTCCCCTCAACCAATATCACCAATCGATGGGAACTTCAATTTCCTTGGTTTACTTGTCGCTATTGCTCGGTGATAAAGGTAATTTGCACTTCACAATGTGTTCTCCGTTTCAGCTCTTCCTTTGAATCAAAATTTCATAATAACTGATGCATCCTTAACTGTAGTTCAAAGTACAAAGTCAACCACTCTTTCAAGTAAGAATAAAACCTACGTGATTTACATGTCGCAAGACCTGCGTCCTCATTCGCCTCGCTGTTCATAAACACGTCGTGTAAACGTCCACCACGGTTTTGTAGTCGACTGGTACTTCAAGTAAATGTTGTCTTCGACTATTGTTTAGCGAATTGATTGGCTTTAGTTAACCGACAAAAGCACACATGGGCGTGCTTTTGACTCCTTGAATGGGAGGGATATTTCATCCACAGCTGAATCAAAGCCATTCATTCAGGCGAAATAAGTTAAAATGCCCACATGCTCCGATTCAAGGGACAGCTGAAATCATACTACCCATAAAAAGGAGCTAGACTCAATCGTGTTCCGCTATAAAGATTTCTGAAAAAAAAGTACATGTACCACCGGAACAAATATTATCAAATACAATTCTCTCTCCATATAGACCAGCCTGGATTGTAATAACCACGATTGTGGACATAAAACGCGGGGATCTGTATGCCACTATGACCAACTAAAGTGTTCAGTCAAAGTGAATACAAATCGCCGTGTGAAGAAAGAAAATTAATGCTTTCCTTTTAGAACACGATCAGCACAGCACGTATTTTTGTTTATATTTTCGCAAGATGTTATTTTGGCAGGTGAATGTCGAAATCACCCTGAGCAATATTTTTTTCAGATATGTGGCTCGAATAAACGATACCAGACGAAGGCGAAGGCGATGTGTACCAAACACGACGGAGCTCTTTTTGTCACGGGCAAATTCAAAGACGACGCTGAAGGTTTGGCCGGTAAACCGCATTTTTGCATCTTCCTTACCAGCAACGTGACCCAAGCAGACTTCCATGCGGGCTACATTCTTACCGGTACCCTACAGCGCGGTGATAGACGAAAAAACGACTGGGAGACAACCCACTTTGCCATGGTTCGACGTAGAGGCTACTAGTCAAACATTTACGAATGCGTTCACGCTCAAGTGATTATGCAATAGTGATGCTGACTGGCAACACACATAAGCACACCTCTTTTTGCATGCTATATGCTGTAAATGCTTGTGGATGCGGATTTTTTTACTATCCTTTAAACGTGTTCTGCTTTACCGTCTGTTGAAATCAGAGAGAGTTATGTTATGATGTTTACAAGGGTTCATCTCGTTTTCATGGCGGAACTGAGTCCTTGTACATGGTGACTGTCTCATGGCACGAAAATCAGTACTTGAATTTGGGAGGGTTTGAGCAGCTGTCTCCAACACTAGGCAATGGTTGCAGTTACGCCACGAAAACCGATTAAGTTATTTTCCTCTTCGCCTTTTTTGAGTCTCTTTGAGGTTGTAGCAGGAGAGAAAACCTCAAAACTCCGCTGGTGACAACATCGTCTACAAGCACTTGATGCGCTACGATTTCAGATAGCCTTATATGCAACGAAGTTAACTCGCATTGTACTAGAAATTGCTGGGACAATGATCAAGCAGGATAACACCTTGAAACTTACATCCTTGTTACCAAACCTTCCAAGTTCTGCATAGGTGTATAGCTGATTACACTGATATATGGTAGAAAGCTCCGTGTTTCGTTTACTCCAGGTACGGACTTAAAAACAGGGTTCGTTAAGTGATGAGCGGTAGAGGATCAGCAGTGATATTTTCATTAATGCAGAAATACGGTAAAATGCAAAAAATTGAGCCATCAAGTTCATCTGTACTGAGCCGGGAATGTCGTTGAACGGAACTTCAGAAACGGATACACATGTAATGGTTGGTTTATTATCCAAGTTTACATTTAATACACATCAAGCATTACCACTACTGATGCATGACCCATCAATGATTAGTCTACGAGCAAAATATGGACATGTCAAAAAAGAGATCGATTAGTTTAGAGTATCTGCTTGAGTTTTTTTTAATTCACTTACTTGGTAACGCGTATTTTTGAAATACATTATTCCTCGACTCTAAAACATAAGTAAAACTTGCAAATGTGACCATCGGTGGTCTTTCAACAAGTGCAGTATTAAATTAAATTTATTCCAAATGTCCCTTTCCTAGCATCACGCAAGTTTAAAATTATCGTTTTACGGAAAGTCGTCTTTAGATTAATCGTGTTGAAGCGTAAGAGAGAATAGTATCCTCTACAATGAAGGTCAAACTAGGAAAAAATATTGCTGGATGCAGCAAACTGTTCGTTTCAGCCCTTTTTCTGATGTCTCAGCTACTGCCATTGAATGAGCTGTGAGATACTCTACGGTTCAGGCTGGAAGCACGTGTGGTGAATCCTGCGGATTCACAACCGCCACATTTTACGCCTGACCGCGTCCTATCTTTACTCATCCCAGCAGACCCCTTGATGGCCCGCTTGGCGTTAACTCCGTGCCCATCCCGACGGACCCCATTGTGTATCTTGGACTCTCTGTTCATGTAGACAAAGCCAGTTAATCCACTATATGAACACTTTGCTGGTCACATATACCACCTATAAACAGCCTAGAACAGTCACGGCTGTACACGCAGATCTAGCTGCCCAGTACATAGTTTAACCTCTGTGGACTTTGGTTTTCTCTTTAGTTCCTGGGTACTTGGTGTCGGAAACTGCCGCGACAGCAGGACATCTGGGATCTCCGGCATACACATCGTTTCCCTTGAACCCGCTTGGCTGAGACTCGATCACAAATTTATTCACAACTCAGTTTGAATTAGTGGAAGTATTTTAAGTAAACTATACCTCAATCGGCGAGGCGAATGGGTTCTGTTTTTCGCAGGGAATTTACCACGCCACGGGACACTACTACTGATCAGTAGACTGAATAGTACAGGTTCCCACACTTTTTGTAGTGTCTGATTTGAAGTCTATTTAAGGTAATAAGTATGATAGCTGTCAGTTTACACGTAAGCTATTCAAAGGCAACCAAATTAGCGTCTCAAATTTTCATATGAATGGGCGTTTCAGTTTTACAAATTCAGAAGCAAATATGCTTCGATTCTTGTCAGTGACCGTACTTTGAAAAAACGGTACGAGAAATAGTCATTTCCGGCACTACTGTTGTTGAACTCAATATAATTCACCTACGGACCTTTTGACCACCCATAATTTACCCAGAAGCAAATTTGTAATTGAGAAATCAATGCCATTTGGGTGAAATGACGTGAGGCTCAATAAACAGGCCGGAAGCTCTCAAATACACGAGCTTTGGAGTTCTTCGCGATCGATTTAACCTAAAAACCAATGAAAGCTCATTTAGAAATCTGTCGTCGCAACAGGACTGACTTGTATTCACAAGAGGACACATAAACCCTGATTGCTGTATTCGCCTTCCATGATTTCATTAAACCACCCAACTTGTTAGGTGCTTACCTGTTGTTACTCCTGCCACTCTTAGAAAAGGTCATAAAGCACTGTAATGAGTAGTGAGTCTTAGTGAAACAGAATTTCGGTAAACATAGAAGCTCAAATCAAGCCGGGCGACGAAACTGACAAATGATGGTTGGTGTGACTTCGCCGCATTTGGTGAACTAGCGGTTTATCTTTTTATCAAAAACTGAAACTAAGCAGGTTGTTTTCACGAGTGACCTTGAGAGGCCTTTACCTTGGGGTCCTAGGAAAATTATGTGAATCAATACTTTACTTCTGATGTCTCGTTTATAGGAGATCATGTGAGGCATAATAGGTGTCTGGGATCAGTGTCTTGGAGACAATGCACCAACTCAATAGTCTAAAAGGGTTCATCTGAAAGAAGCACGACAATGTCAAACTAGTGAAGGGCAATGCGCATACAAAGAGACAGCCTAATCACAGACAAAGCGAACACCACCATCGTGTGTATTAGGTTTGGCAAATACACATAAAAGTCAAAAAGGGAAGAAAAACGTACAGTATGAGAATTTGATCAGGTTATTACAAGCATAAATACACATACATACAGACGCAAGCATTCGGAGAAAAGAACTAAAAACGCGTCCCAAGAGTGTTTGTAAATACAAGCATAAACATGT
The DNA here is from genome assembly GCA_900604375.1 of Mesocestoides corti. Classification (NCBI taxonomy): domain Eukaryota; kingdom Metazoa; phylum Platyhelminthes; class Cestoda; order Cyclophyllidea; family Mesocestoididae; genus Mesocestoides; species Mesocestoides corti. The sequence goes on along the minus strand of UXSR01005413.1, from coordinate 40,488 downwards.
TTGAAAGACTGTCGGGATTTGAAAATAGTAAAAGTGATAAGCCTAAAGTCGTTTATTTGTTTGACTGACTCCATCGAGAATCTTGGAAGACAACGCACTTCGGAGGCTGTGGTGGTGGCAGTGGTGGCGCCGGCGATGATTGGAGTGGTTTTGCCGATTGGGGGGCTTTTCTGGGGGTCACTAAGGCCTCCTGGTCGCAGATGCCTCCAGTATTCGTAAGCCACACAGTCTGAGACGAGTGGTACTTTGTGAGAGGCCGTGACTGACCAGATGCGGTGGAGATGCTGGGGGCGGAGCATCGAGGAGCCGGGTTCAAAGGGGGAGGTGATGGACGTGCAGGATTCGTGAAAGGGGGCAGAAAAGCAGGATGGTCTTGCAGGGGAGGAGCTGGACGACCCATCAGGGGAACCAGCTGACCATCCACGAGGGTCATGTTGGCGTAAAGGTGGACGTTAGATATGTAACTGGGATCTGGAGATTGAGCAATACAGGCGATAGTGCTCAACCGGTCAACGGAGCCTGGAGCGATTGAAACAAAGACCCAGTGTCAAAATCAACAGACCTACATCGTCCGGAGAGGTTAACTGTGCTTTTCATATGCAGAGTTTGCATTTCACCGTCGTTAACGTGATAACTCGGATGTCTGGTACACAAATGAGGTCATCATTAAACATGTCGCAAACATTTATTGTATCTTAAGTCATTTCCACTATCTGTCTTCAACCGATTTTAGTTTTACTTGGCACAAAGAGTTAATTCTGACTGAAGGACATAGTGGTTCTCCCAATTTAAAAATAACATGAGAAAAGGTTTTATAAGGTGCCTGCCTTGCAAAATGCTTTTAAATGCTGAAAACTGCAACAATACTTAAAGACGTGGTTGGCACTGACTTAGTGATTTTCTTTGATGTTAAAATTACTTCTAAAATATTACATAAGTTCCTTCCGGCAGGTTATATTACCAGGTCACTTTAATAAAACAGAAGCGGTAGTAAACAATTACACTGTTAACTTCTCGCTATCGTGGCTCTAGACAAAGTGTGTGTACAAAAACAAAGCTAGTGAATTACCAGGATGCTGTCCACGTCTGAGTCCACTAAAGGAACTTCTCGACAGCGGGCGTTGGGTCTCTCGAGCGTACTCTTCTGTAGCGCCCACTTCATTTCCCTCGTCTTCTTCATCGCCAGCCCGGACTGAGAACCTGCCCAGAGGCGATGGCTCGAAGTGTCCCGGAGAGTACCCGCCGACGAACCCAGGGCCACTCGCTCCGCTGGGAGTGCCGTGGATGTCGACACCCACGTAACCCACAGAACTGGAGCCGTCTGGCCCACTTGGGTCACGGCTGTCCGCAATGCCCAGCTGCATCTGGTAGCCCGATTGGGGCGATGTTCCCGACACCATGAACTGCTGGTAACTGAAATATTTTGTTTGCTGTGTAAATTCGCGTCACCAATGTAAAACAAGGGGTAAATTTAGGCCAAGTTAGCGTTTAAAGCTTATAACACATAAAACACGTAAGCGGTTTCATCTCATAAACACCAGGTGGTACCACCTAACTGGCAGCTAACTTTTTTCTCGTTTCCACTAAGGTGACAGCACCTCAGCCATATGTTTTGTACAAAAAAATTAATTTTGCAAATAGAAGGGAGGAAATATCAAACTTTTTATGGCCACTTATATAAAGTTGTACAAAATGAACAATCTCATGTCGCATTTTGCGGGAAAAAATTAAATCCACCAAGGAAGATTTTCAGTTAACAGTGTTCGCCGCAAACTTTGAAGACCACTGTATGCATTTTAAACCAGGCAAAAACTTGGCCGGAGGCTAGTTGAGGGAAATCATATCTAAGGAACAGCAATAGATTAATTAAGAAAATATTTTACATTTAAGCATTAATAAAGTGTTTTGAATGGAGAGTACGTATGGCGAGCCACCGCGGAAAAAAGTAATGAGTTATCTTCCTGATTAGTATTCACAACCATCGTCCAACCACTTGTGCCTCAGCATGTTGCTCATGTTAGTAACTAGATGCATGGAAACTATAATTGACCGGTCATTGTCCCTAAGGCCAATCTACAGTATAAGCAACACGGATTTCTTTGCTTTAATTCCACCGAATATCACTTTTATCTAGAAGCTCAAAGAAGGACATGAACATGGTACAGTAACGCTCCGAATTAGAGGGTAAACGAAGTACCAAGAATTTGACCAATTTATTGCTTGATACACACTCCGATTGGTCAAACTCTTCACGGAAACCTAAGGTTTCTTATTTGCTTCTATCTGCACCAGCCTACTTTGCTCACAAGGCAGTTCCTTGGTTATGGGAAGTTTATTGCGTAAGGCAAATTAATTACACTTCGACTTTTCAAATGTTGTGGATTTTAAAGTGTATCATACATACAAAGGACCGACTGTGAAATTTCCTCGCGTCTTACGTTCTACAATGATTTCCGAGTTCTCTTACTTTTAGAAATTCGTCGCCTTTATCATTGGCTGTGCTGCTGCTTTTGGGCTTCAATGAAGCCCACTGGAAATAAATAACCGAGTTAGTCGCAGTTTTGTGACACCCTGCTTAAAGATGACCTATATTTTTTTCAGGATTTAAGACAAGGGATTGAAAGGAAACCCCATTTTCCACATAAGTAAACGGTTATTCTTGAATTGTGATCCCTTTTTGCTGAGAAAAGCTCCAAGTTTTCGCAGGAGCAAATAAGACCCTTTATTGAGCTTGTCCCCACTACCACGTGCCTTTCAGCGCGATCACCAGTTCACGTGATCGCACGTCCTCATTCACGCTGACCTCTCACCGAAATCGCCTTCAATTAACGAGTGTTTCGCTGCTAGGATTTTAAGAGATGTCCCATTACCCATTTAAATCCTTATTTTCGAACGAAATTTGCACGGTAGCCGTTACAACATGCGGTATCTGTAACAGTTATTGGTTTTTCTTAAATATGAGGTCGCTCTTGGCTTCTTCCTCAGCCTCCACCATTCAAATTGGTCGGCATAAGTGCGATTGAAATGACATGGAAGGTGGCAAGTCGAGCCCGTAAGAAGCAAACAAACCTCGGCGGTGGAGGAACTCGTCGCAGAGACGATCCACCTCCCGAGTACTCGTAAGCGTCGGAGGGTCTTCGCTGGCCGTGCTCGTCACCATCCTTGCGCTGTTTACTGGGGAGCGAACTGTCGGGTGGGCAGGTCGTGCCGGTCCTCCGCACCCACTCCTCCCACAACTGTCGATGCAAATGCATCTACAAGTTATCAAATCGTATTTTTGAAATCGCTGTACGCGGGCACACACAGACTCATTTGTTGGGAACTCATAGATCCATACAAAGTACATGGATGATGACCTCGCTATGCGCAGCTTGCTATAATATTCAATCATGTAACAAACGCATACTTCTACTAAAAGTCAAACCTTTAGGTGCCACTAAAATGAGCAGAGAATTGGTACAAATGAAGTTGTGTATAACCACCTTGGTAAGATTAAATGTTTCTAAGGATTAATTTAGCAACTAAGCGGGTCAGCTCAACTATCACATTACCGAGTGACGTGTTTTGCTTTTGTCAAAGTACCAAGGCCGAACATTATTGATACCACGAGTGTTTTTCGAGAGTAATTTGGAGTTTTGCATATTTTCCCACTCTTTTGGAATACATTCGTTCCGGTGTACTGTCTTTAGAAATTTCATCGTAAAATTTTATTAGAAAAGAAAACTAATTAGAAAGAACGCTCCTATGGTACGAACTAAAAATCACCAGTAGCTTTTATTCGGTATTTTATTTGATTACATCAATGGAGTCAGAAGAAGGGTAACAGAACATGCTTCGCATGTTTTTAAAATCTGATACCTAAATTACTGTGAACAAAATTAGGTCACTGATGGCTACAAAATTTTTTACCTCTAAACTATCCGCAAAAGTTATAAGCCACGTAAAAGCCCATTTCTGATTTACCAGGCATTTCATCCACCCGAAAGTTGCAAACAAAGCCTCTGAATTGTGACGTCACACATGAAGCCACCGTGGTGGCTGCGTGTTAGTGGATTCGCAGTGTACAATGCATTAATAAAGTGAAACGAAACATGTCCCCATAAATTGGAATTCAAGCCACGCTTAACACTTGTAATGCACATTCACTTCATGCAGCACAATCTTATCTAATGATTTAAGTCCTCAAAATACTTCCAATTTCTTGTTGAAATGTAAGCGCTGCCATCGATGGCCAAATGGTCGCGAAACAAGACTGGTAAATTTGGTACTCTTTTAAACCCATTTACAAAGTTTGCGGACCTTGATCTACCGCAGAACAACTCCGACCAGTGATAAACCACAAGTTGCTGACGTATGACGATGTAAGAGGGGACTCCGAAGAAAGTAACACCGAAACAAACTTGAATAATCAGTCTGTACTGGCCTAATGTTTTAAAGCACGTAAAATTCACCTTTTTTGCAAGCGCTCTATGTTTGAGGAGTACAAGCTGAGAAAAAATTTGGCTCCAAAGTATGCACATTTATACAGCCTACTAGCTAGAGACTTTCTCTCCAAGACTTAAATGTGTGCGAGCAGTGCGGCACTACCCAAAACATCCAAGGAATGCGGAAAACTGTTAAAAAGTAGTGAACCACACTCGATTTACTTTATTTTCTGCTTTCTCTTCTAAGTTAGTTTTTTTTTTCAAAAAAAATCTGACTCATGAAAAAATTGTTACAATGAATTCGCCCATTTACAACAATATCGTTGTTTAAACAAATCGAAAACTATATAGACTACCAATAAGGTTACTTGCGTCAGACATCTGAATGGACACTTAGAAAGTGAATTGAGAAAATGGAGGAGTTGAGTTCACAGTTATCAAAGCAATGTTAGGATAGAAAAAGAAATTTAATGTAGAAAATCCGTTAGCCAAACATATGCTCTAGTTAGAAGTACCTATTAACCGTGGTTGTTAAAAAATCAAAGAACAGAAAGGTTTCATAATCACGCCTGCATTTATGCTAATTGCTAAACACGGCCGTTCTCCAAAACCATTTTGTCGTAAAGCGTTTTCTCTCGAAAACCGGAATCGGAAATTAAAGATTGTGACTCAAACATTCGTAAGAAGTAAGTACCCCGGATTTGGGGTAGTACCAGGGAGATGGGTGTTACTTGCCTGTTGGTAGGCGATTCGCATTCGATCCTCCTGAGTCGCAGTGGGTGGGAGGAGGAGGCTGGGCGGTGGCGGCGACGTGAAGATGCGCGGGGGCTGTTGGTCCTCGAGGGCAGAAGCACCCAGGTACCCGGGGCTGCTCGCGTCACCGCCTCCCCCGCCTCCTGAGGTTCCGTCTGTGGAGGCGTCAGCGCGGACCAAAGAGGGTCGTGAAGCCGACCGCTCCCGCGCATGGCCAACTGCAAAAACATCACCACCCGCGTTCATGAAGCATTACGATATTTTACCAAAATATTCAACAGTTCGATCAAATGACTATGGAGATCTGATTTCTTGCATAGCTCACCATCGTCTATACGCCCAAAATCAGGAATATAACACTTTTAATTGAGATGGATACAATCCCAAATTTGAATTGGAAAGTATGCGGATAGAGGGCATATTTAATTAGTGTTGATCTGACTGTGGTCTTATTCAGCTTTAAGCGAAATTTCTGTTTATATACCATGTAGTCAATTTTGGTTACCATTTCCTTATACGATTATTCTCATACCTCACCATATAAACAAAAAATCCCTTTTTATGAATGCTGGCACAGTTTTTGTCGGTATTAATTACCGAAACCACTGCACACAAATCTCTTCATACTTTAGCCAATTTTGAATCGCGCAGAATGTTGCCAAACAGAGCCCACCCTCAGACAGGTGATAAGGGTTAGTAGCTGTCTGACATTATCGTTCGGAAATGTAACCCAGACGAGAACTCCGAGATGTCCCCACCAATAGCATGTCCTCAAAACTAATCTTTGTGCGCCACTTTTGAGTCGTTCTACCCGGAAGCACTTCACAATCGTTGCCACATAGTTTGCACACCTACTAAGGAAATTAGTGGTGTATTAGTGACTTGGCACAAGATTCAAAACCCAGCGTGTCACCATTTAACCTTTGCTCCTAAGCGTTCTCACTTACCCGTCTCGCTATCAGATCTGGTTCTACTGGGTAGATCCTGTAGCGAAATTCCACGATACACCTGTCGCTTTGGGGGTAACTGTGCAAACGCTTGACCCTCCGCTGGTTGCTGGTGTTGTTGTTTCTGCAGCTGCTTCGCAGCAGCCATTTTCTGCTGATGCATTCGACGCCGAGTAGGTCCCGCATACGGTGACAGCATCGCATTCAGTGAAGCATTTGCCGTCACCACTGGGGCCGGAGGAACGGCGGGTGGCCAACGCACGGCCCTTGATTCAAGGCCCGTCGAAGAGGCTGCCACAGAAGCGCTACCTGCTGTAGCTCGCATCCAGTTCCAGTAAGGGTCGTAGTAAGGTAACCAAGCAGGCTGAAAATAGGGCGGTCCAGGCAGTTCCTCGGTTTCGCCTCCTCCTGAGAGGTAGAAATCATCTTCCCCGTTGAGAATCGGCATGGAGACGGGCGCACATGGAGCATAATGACCAAATCCCAATTGATGCACATCTCCAGTGTCAAAGTAGGAGAGTTGGTTGGAGCCACGATAGTAACCGAGTGGATAATAGCACATTGGCCCGCCGGAACCCGGAGTCATGTAAGGGCAACCCATGTAGGGATTTGGATACTTCCCCTAAGAAAATTGTTCACTGATAAATTCCATTATCCTTCCCTTTCAAAAGCATGCCAACAGTGAACGTTCTTAGGTGGTACAAAGAAAGAGGGACTCCATACGGATCCCGCTTTCCACACTCAATGCCTGGAGTCACAAGCTTTAACACGTCATTTTCATGATATAACTCCGTAAAATTCGTTTTTTTGTCCTATTAAAAATTGGCCTTAGTTTTTTTCAACCAATCTAAAACTAAGCCAAATGTAGCATAAATCAGTGTGACAATAGATAACAAGCGCTGTTTATAATTACATCGTAAAAAGTAAATCCGTTACCCGCGAACACAAGTTCAGGAAGGCATAACGCACCAGGGATACGTGGTAAGTACTTGTTCAAGTCCATAATGGAAACCCTCGTCACTAATCTCTCATGCATTATCGAGCAATCTGATTTGGCATTCCAAAGCCAAGACGTCATCAAGGAAGCTTGCATGCCAGCTGCTGGCACACGTGCTCAAATAGGCGCTTGACGACACCAAGTGCTAGTCTGACGTTGTCAAAATGGCATAATTCAAGTACAATAGAACCTGAGGGTACCGTGCTATTTGATGGAAGCACGTCATGAACATGTTTATACACCACCATCAGGTGAGCGTGATTTCCATGTTCTCGAGTGCCTCAAATTTGCTCGAACCCACCAAAGCTGAACTCTCACCGTGGGAAGGCCACCTGACCACATCAATGACTGTGCGGTTGGCTGGAAGTGTCTCCGAGTGGACGCTAGGTGACTCATCGACTGAAAAGATTCAATGGGTCGGGTCCATTGATAGTGTTGTGGCAGTATCACGTCGCTTGGCTCCACGTGAGTGGCCTGGGCTCCGCCCACATCGAAAACCCGTCGACTTCCGCCAGAAACGGTTGACGTTGAACGAGGCGGTGGGCTGATCAGGTCGCATTGTGTGCCGGCCTCCTCCCCGACAAGGTTGCTGGATGTGAGATGGTTCAAGTGACCCGGATAACTGAATCCGTTGTAGAGACGACCGCGGTGAGTGCTGCCACCAAGCGGACGAGGGTATTGCCAGGGATTTCCTGGCTCTTGTTGGTTATTTCGACTTCCGTAGAAGTGTTTTGGGAACATCTTAATGAAAAACAGCGTCATTCAGTCTCAAACACATTAAAAACGCCACTCAGTAAATACTTTCCATATATCACAATATTACCTGATAGTTAGATGAAATGGAAGGTACAACCTGGGGGCCGGTTTGGTGGTGTTGCTGCTGGTGGTATTGTTGACCCCCATGGAAAGAATGGAGGGAAATGCTGGAAGTAGGTGGGTGAGACGGAATTGGTACCGGAGCCTGGAGCGTCCGGGCCGGATTCAGCACCATTTGTTGGTAAGGAAGACGCTCCAAACTCTGTGTCACCCTTGCTGGACGTGGAGGCATGGAGGGCGGTCGGGAGAAAGTCAACGAAGTAAGGTCCCCTCGCGGCTGACGAACCAGGGCCTAAACGAAAGCAAGCTGTTCGTGGGTCGTTTGAGTCGATTAACGAAGTGAACAGTTTATAAAGATTTATTTGTCCATTTAAAAGTCGTCATTTGTTAAGAAACATCCATCAAAGAATATGACTTAATATTAAACTTTCAGTCTTAGACCGATAATCATTAAATATCAAACAAACTACTTTGTGCTGATCCAGCTGTGATGGACAATGCAGTAAGTTAAATTGTCTTCTGTTTAAGCTTTTATCTTTTCGAATATTCTGTGGATATCCTAAGCTAATGTTGGCCAAAATGTTAAAAACCTTAAGAGCAACTGAGAGGTCACACGCGACTAGTTGTAGATTATTTGTATTATCCTATCCAAGATTGACCTCAACCTTTTACTAAACCTGTCTTCAAACAAATTCATAAAACATTAACATTACACACAGGAGACCAGGGAATCATTTGTGGAATAGCCGGTTCTGACTGCGTCGGCACCGACGCCGCCACTGGTGACTGGCTCCACAAAAATCCTTCGTAAATTCCAGTCGACGGAGCCTGTGGAGGAGCTAGGAGCTGAGATGCCCCCTCTTTGCACCTCCTGTATTGTGCCGTCTGCCGACGTTGCCGTTGGTGGTGGCGAAGGCGTGCGTAGATCGGTGAAGTGGTGGAGGGTTGGTGGAGGAGCTGCCCAGTGGCGAACTGGACCCCAGGTCTCCCTCCATGATCGCCTTCTTCGACTTCGTCCCCGCCCTCCGCGTCTCCAACATCCCCCACATCGTCCAATTCCCCTTCCTGTTCTTCAACCTCCTTCTCGCCATCGCCCTTAGTCAAGCTGTGATCCGAGTTATAGGAGCCTCCGCCGGGCGAACGTTGTCGATTTACCGATGCTGCAGTTGCTGCTGTTGTGGAACGCAGAGCCGACTCGAGCTGCGCACACCGGGATTCCAGTGCGGCGTTCAACTTCAGAGCGGCGGCTTTTTCTGATCGCGCGCGTTCCAGGAGAGCGCGCTCAGCCTTGGAGAGCAATTGTCAAGTAATAACTGCCTCATTCATCAGGGCGCTGTTGGTTCGGTTTGCTGAACATCGAAGAAATATGCTGCGCAACCACATGCACAGTAAGCCAACTTACCCCCCGCCGAATGCGTTCCTCCCGTGCCTGCGCCTTCATCTGCTGAACATCCACGGAGTCAGGCTGCCTGCGCCGCATAAACAAAGAATGATTCCCAGCGCACAAGTGGATGATGTTCTTTGCCTACAACAGTGAATTGATGGCATACTATACAACCCTTCATTGAAGAACTAAAACGAAATCTAATTTCTTGTCCGCGATAATACTTATTGGCTTAGGTTGCACGGTTTAGCAGTATTGCTGGTGAGTATTTATTGCACCCAACTTATTTAGGATTACGGTGAGTGTAGCAACCTAGTATAGGCCTGATGTAGTGGTTTTGAGGGCGGCGAATTAGAAAGTGATGCTCATTCGCTAGGGATGGATGTTGATCACACCTGGTAAGGTTCAGCAAGCCACATCTCGATGACGGTGGCGGCGTGCCGGGAAGTCGGTACGGGCCCACTGGCGACCGAACCACCCGACGAGACCCCCGACCCCCCGAAGGCGCCGCTGTTGGGGGCCCCGGCAAAGTCGCTGGCGGGACTTGCGCTGATGGTGGATCGATACGGGTGGCCACCGCCGTAGCCTCTAAATGTCTCTGTGGGGTCTCGAACCTGTGAAGAGGGCTCCGGGATCTCTGGAATAAAAATAACAAGTTGAAGGAGCTCTGTCATGGAACTCGAATTTTAATCAATATAAATTCTCGATTACGAGTAGTTGATGAAAAAATTAATTATAATCAAACTTGGAAGGCAAAGGCGTGCCAGGTATGCTTGAAGTTTCTACCGCTGAAAGGCTGTTTTGCACATTTGTGGTACTTTAAATAAGTAAGTAGATAAGATGTTTGTTATTTTTTAGGCTATAAACTTTTATTCAAATGAGTAGCAAAATATTGGATTAATATTACTGTCATTCAGGAATTTGCATTTTGTCGTTGACCAGAGGTCTGAATATTATGAGTTAAATTTATTTTTAGAGCTTACTAGAAATTAAAAAATAAAAAGGTATGGTCTTTACACTAACGAGGTAACTGTTAGGTGGTTTTATGTTATCAAAATATAAACTCAGATTGTTATAAAAAAAAAGTAGACTTTTGAATAGCGATTGAGGTTTCTGCCCTCGGCACCTTCGTCCTTGTCAGCAGAAGACATATAGCTTATGAGTGGTCGCCAAAAAAGCCTTGCAATCATTTTTGGCAGGTGTCTTGAGCATTTTTCATTTTCCTGTGGTCATTTCACAAGAGAAAAATTAAGTATAATCGGAATGGAAGTTCAATCACGATTATTCACTCGCAGTAACTAGTCATTCCCTTAATCAATGGGAGTTGGTGCTCACATTTGGCGTGCGTGGTGACTAAACGGGATGAAGGTTGTTTCGTCAAGGCGTGATAGACCCCTCCACCAGGCTCCACGGATTTCCTTCTCAAGTGGATTTTTGCCCAATAAGAGCACCCAACCCAAACGACTACCCACAATGTGGCATCAAACACACGACCATGACCTTAATTGGGCACTGAGCTCATGCATTTGGTCACCACTAATTACAAAACCCAATGTGTGGTGAATCTCGTTCATCCACTGCCGTCAACACGGTTCGCGAATAGTCGGGCCCCGATCTCATCCGGCCACAGACTCCAGGCTGAGCCGCCCAATCCCGCGTTGGCGCGCACCTCAACCGACGCCCCCGTGGAGCCCCGTTTAGTGGGGTCGTCGCACTGTTAACATCCCCCCGCGGCCTCCCTCCAACCAGCTGTGTTGATGCATAGGCGACAATGGCCCCCAGCCACTCATGTGTACCGCCCGAAACAGGACTCAACAAACACGATTTGAGACAATCTGCGTCAGTGGCCAAATTAACCTTTGCGTCTCCACCGCCTTCTGTCCTCTGCTCATCAGGGTACTTGGAGTCGGGTCGGCTAGCAGCGGTCGCATTAATTTAATTGTTCCGGTGTAAGTACGAGTTCCCTATCGGGGGCTCTAACAAAAAGAATAGAGCACTTAAACCCGACATTAGCTTCCCATTTTTAGTCCGTGCAACAGCGAGCTCATAGGACGCACCCTCATCCAACACGCACAACACAACTTTTAGGTCTCTATCGCAGCAATTACGACAGGTAATATGTTGAAATGGTCGTGGACTGCATGTGGATGCACACGTTTATGAAAACCGAGGTTTATTTTCCACGATTATCTCGAATACTGAATACGCTTGGTGGTTATTCTACTGCTTCAACAGGTTTGTACCCAAAGACTAGGCATTTACTTACTCCCTTCCAGCCTCGATCCCTCAACAACATCGATGACGCCAGGAGAAAGGTGGCACTGCGCCTTGTTTCTCGCCCCCACCAACTGACCGCGCGGTTGATGCGACGCCGCAGAGAGGTACTTGCCTGACCTTGCGTCGCCCATCGCCTGCGCCGGCGGGGGCGGCGGTGGTGGCAGCGGGGGGCGGGAGAGCGCGCGCTTGCCCGACACCGGGGTTCCCGGCCGACTGGGTGAACGGCGCGAGATCGAGGGGGTGTGCGGGGCGCTGATGGCTGCGCCCGGTGACGAGCAACTTGGTGCTGCGGTCTGGCGACCTGCGACTGCACCGCCAGACTTCTTTGAAGGACGCCAAGATGTGTTCAATTTCACTGTGAACTGCAAGATTGAACCTGGTGCTAAACTACAACCCTCTCAGGTAGGTAAGTCGATTTTACTGTGTTAAGTACTCTAATCAGCCTAAGCAATTTTTGGGTTCTAAAAAATCCAAGCAAGTCACTAACTGTAAATTGGAAGAATGGGATTCAAAGTGACAATTAGTGCGTTCTAGTCCTTCCCGAAAATTAGTTTTTGACTGGCAAAACTAGGTTAGAATAAACGTCAAGACCCAATAATCAACATGCGAAAATCCTTAATGATTAACAAACCAGCCAATCATTTCGACCACTGAATTCTTCACTAAAGTCAGAGATGTGGACGAGCTGGGTGGATTTTACAGAAGCTGCCAAAGTACGAATCCTTCATTTAATTTTTATTTCATGCCTCAAAACTCTGTTAGATTACCTCCACTAAGGTTGGCGTATGAGGATATTGATCTGAAAAAAAAACAAACAAACAGAGGACCCACCTTGCGTTCTCGATAGGAGACATTTTTGATTATGTTCCAAGGGAAGGTATATCGAGCTCGGTCAACTTGGTTCTTCGCGAACAGTTGTATTCCCGCTGCAGTGATTCCGACCCACGACAATTCCTGATGCCGATCCTGTAAAGGCACAATGGGCTTTTAGACACTCGATTTCCTTATTACGGATTATGAAAAAGATGGCAAAGGATTCGACAAAAGCAACAGCTGTCTGATTCAATCACGCAGCATCTTTTGCTGCAAGACAGTTAAATGGAACGTGAATGAGGGCGTGTGCGCCCCGGATGTTGGACGAGGTGGTGGTGGTGGTGCCCGTGGGAGGGGCAGACGTTGGCCAGGTGAGCCACGTCACCTGCTCCTCCCTCCTTGGTGATACCGAACAGCAACGCGTCGTCCGCACAGCTCACGACACCGCCCTGCTTGATGGGAAGACGTTGGGCATCTGTCGCTCAAGGGTGCGTTCGTGGGATAAACGGAACCAACTGTTTTCTTAGACTGATCCACATCAGGTCTACCACGACAAGTAAACTCGTACATCCATTTCTATCTGGATCTGCTGACTTGTGTACAAGAACAATTCCTTTTTTGGCAAAATCGGTCAGATTTTGCCATATTGTAAGTGAAATTTAAGTAAATCTGACTTGAATGAAATGAAAAATGATTCAATCGGTTTCACATGGCCTCCAAGCTCTCTGGCAGTACGAGACGGACTGATACACTTTGATACGTGCAAGTCTTTTAGTTTCGCGTGCGACTTCATGATTGGCTTGAAAATTTCCGGCGCAATACTTTTGTAATGATTATCTGCGATCCTGGTGGAGAATATAAAACATTGTCGCTGTAATGCTACAATGCATTGATGGCATTGGTCGACGGAAAATTGCATGATTTCATTTGCCACCAGCAGAGCATCGAGGCAGCACACTTACCATTATCCACAAGTTCGCATTGGCTTATTTGGCTACTTTAACGAGCGTGTTCGTAGCGTCGCACTTTCGATAAACCTTCGCGCGGTATTCAAATACAATCCACTACAAAACCGAAAGCTATCATCTACACGAACAAGTCATAATGGTGCAGTCAAATACCCAGCACTAAATTTGTGAAATGGAAGTATATTTCCACATGAGAGTGTCAAAGTGACCGCGGTAGTGAGGTACCGGATGCGTCTATACGTTCAAGTAGGACGCATAGAAATGTTACTAATAATAAGCATGGCCAGTTGCAGATGAAAATTGAATGCTAAAAGAAGGGATTGGTTGGTGGTTCCGTAGATCAAAATATGACATAATCTGTGGCCCCTTGCACATAAAAATGCAGATAGGCTTCACAATACTCACAACTGGAGGAAATAATGTAAATGCGATTTTTTGCTTAAGTGCATCTCCCCACAGGTTTCCTTAACGAGAACAGTGCTGGTCAAAAGAGATGGGGCTTATCCAGTTGACTTTCTAATGAAAACCGGGGTAGCAACGCATTTAACCTTGGTCTACCGTTAATGTCCGGCTGGCGGAACTAACACTAAAGACATTTGCTGCCACCACAAATTTATTCCCTTTTGTTGAGATTTTGTGTTGTTTTTCGGGTTGGCCAGGATGTGGCAGAAGTAATCACGCGTTCACGCTCTCCTGGGAATTAGATAAGAACCACTAGCTGGACTTTTTTATAAAAGGCCCTACAATGATGAGCGCCAAGTCACGCAAGTCTCCTGCACAAAAAATGACAAAATACTAAGCAACAGTCTGTAAATGCTAAAATGTAAATGAAAGTAGCGATTGAGTCTTGATCCCGTTGGTGGTCCAATGTCTAAGTGCACGGGGTTGCCCTTCCGAAAACGCGAGGGCTATTTATGGTAGCCAGTAGCAACACAGATGTTGGTAGTTTTGTGGTTTTTCTGACACTGATGTGGATTCGAGTAAAGAAAAAAAAATGAAACGACGAGAACATGGCGACTAATGTCATATTCTCAGAGCCATCTTGATAGTCTGGGTTTAACGATGTTTCGTTCTTGTCTGTAGGATCACACGGCGGAAATATGCGTGGGAACAGTAACGAAAAACTAGCCAAGGAGTGTTAACGTGGAGATCGGGCTGAAGTACCTCAACTGATCACCACATCCCTTATACGACTGGACTACTGGGTATTCCATTGTAACTGGCGCATCCTAGAATTATGAGGTCAGTTATATTGTAGATAGAGAATGATCTTATTCATTTCAAGGACCCAAATTTTAAAAAAAAAGTTTGCTTTCCAACTAATGCGTGAGCAGAATATACACATTCTGTCTTTGAGAAATACATTTGCCAAGACTAATTTCACACAAAGAGCTAGTTTATGTTAGGTGGAAGGAAAATGACAGTAACGTAGTGGCTTTTCGCCTTAGGATTTTAGTTCATATGCAACTCATTTGTGTTTTTTAATTCGACCAGGGTGGTTTATCGGTACGTCGTCGGATGCCGCCAGATTCAGTGTTTGTTGTGTGGTGAGTCGGCTAATTCATGGCGATGACTTGTGTTGGCTTACGACCTTCTATAAACTTACCTCAGCATATTGAGAATGCTTTCTACTTTGGGCAACTTGGAAATGACCAAAAGAACAAACATTTGACTCACTTACAAATCGAAAACTTATGCTTTTCCAGTACGATCGTAGTGTGACACTCACTTCCAAAATGACCAAGTGCTGACTCAAAGATTACATCCCTCTTAAACCCTTGGCCTGGTAACATCAAAATCGGACGCCTTTAATAATGTCCAATTTGTTGTAAGGAGGTCAGTTCAACGGTCTGATGAGATCCCAGACAAACGTGCACACACACACACACACACAAAGAGTACTCTCCGGGTCGTAAAGATGTTCGGAAGTGTTTGAGTTCGATCACTTTTAGTTTAATCAATGTTTTAGAACGCTCAAATCCGCCTAGCAACAACTCATGTGTTTTTGATCCTCAGAGAGAAAAAGAGCATCTGTTTTTATGAACATAAAAGAATTATGAGAGCAAACACCGTGCAACCCCAGTGCACTCGTGCGCACGTAAGAATTTCGCAGGAGGCAAGCGACCTTTCCACAACCTACACGGTGATAACTACGGTCTCTCAACCTACCACAACGAATGCGACAGGGGTAAGAGATCCTGGTATGCGGTGGGAAGACAAACTGCCAACAGGAACACTCAGTTTTTCGGATTTCCGAAAAATAGCCTTGCCGCCGCCACCCCCTGCGCCAAATACGCCTCCATACGCTCACGACTGTGTGAAGGAGTAGGGATTTCATTCCCTGAAAAGGCCACCAGACAGCACGATCCTAGGAAGGATTCCTGTGCTTTTTAATGTCTTAGTGCTTTTTAGAGTTTACCCTTAGAAAAGTAGTTAATCCTGTCACCTCTGTGTTTTTAATGGCTTTGTTTAACAAGCAAAAGATCACGTTTTAAATTATCCTTTGACCTTTGGTAAAAAATGCAATCAAATCCACGGCTGATATAACGTAGACACTACGTTCAACTGATACTTGTTAATACATCATTAGTGGTCTAGTCTAACCAAAATCAGCATTGACATAGACATTTAATACCCTGTAGCCCCCAATAAAAAAGCATTTATTGGATCTATATGCAAAACACGTTTCCTTAACTCTGAGACTTGTAATGTATGGTGTTTATAATTAAAAAAGGGGTCTATATTTTCGAAATGCATGAAATTTTGATGAAGCTTCCTTGTTCAAATTGTAAATTTGTATAAAATTTTCACAAAATACCAACTGATCGTACGTTTCCGAGTACAAAGTAACATCTCACAACGAGTTTAGATTAGAACCAAAGGCATTGCAGCCATCAGTAAGCTAAGATGCATTTCTTGAAGAAACTCAGTATAATTTAATACTGCAATGGAATTAAGAAGATGGAGTGCCGTAAACCAGTCTTAAAAACCAACAGTCGTAATTGTAGGAAGTGCGCAGTTAATTTCGCCATCCAATCGACATCGATCACCAAGATCACCGATGAACCACTGACACCCAGAACGCCTGTCTCCCCTTGTTTATGTGATGTTTTTTTCATGTGCTTTCTGTTGGCACTACATGTGCTCACTGGGCCATGCTCTAAAAATCATTCGGTTCAACATTTAACAGAAACTTAAACTAGCACAAAATTGTAACGATTTCGCGGAATTTTCATCATCAGTTCAAAGGTAAACCATTCGATCTTTTCTTTCACACGTAGAAGTATTTAGAAAGTTTTTTTTTTGAGAAAATACTCCACCTAATTCGCCGATTTGTGACCTGATTTTCCCGGTGGCAACCAAGCAAGCAAGTGCCAGGAAGTTTCTAGGGTGCATCGTAGAAGTGGACGATTAGGTGTCTATCGACTGGAAGATCATAAACACCACATAAATATGGTATAATGATATTACCATGCAGTAAGCACCGAATACTGAACGCCTAAACCTCAGACATTTTTTACAATCATCAAATCACTTCTAGTTAAAGGTTTCTCAAATATTTGGCTATTTGTCCAATGAAATGCTCAAAAAGTGGCGAAAATTTTGCACACGGCTTGTTTTCCTGTGCTTAACCTGAAGTCTGCTCTTGTTTGTCCCTTTTCATTAAGTAGTAGGGAATTCATAAAATCACCAATTCCACACGCGTCACGTTCGACAAACGGGTTCTCTAAATTACATAAATGAACTTAGAATGACAGCATCTGATCTGGAGACACTGAAGCAGGACCCTGCGAATCGGAAATATTCGTAATTGGTCTAAACAGACCACCCCGGTCTGAGCACCGACGCTTGTCTCGTGCGCCGAGCAGGTTACACCCCACTAGTGTGCGCCCTTAAAGCGACAACATCGCATTGGTGATGGCTACAAACATGTGGATCGAGAGTTTTAACTCTTTCCTTGGACAGACCACTTATTCTATCAAACGCAACATACTAGGCATAAAGGTAATTAATGTAATATAAGAATCGCGTTCTGTACCCCATGAATGGCCATTCTGGCTGCTACATGTGTAATCTCAAATGCGTGTTGGGCAAACAGAACTGATAATGAATCACGGGACTGCTGAAAAAGGGAAATAAAAACCCCCCAGTAACCTAATTAGTGATCTCTCGTTGTCAAGACTGCGTGGTCTAAAAAAGAGTCAAGCCTCATTTTGTCAGTACGACGAGAATGACAGTATTCCGACAAATTGCTTTAACAACGAATTCAACCAGATACCAGAACTCCAAATGCCTGCCGCACTAAATTCCTTTTGAAATTCTGAAAAATTTCGCAACGTATAGGGAGTGAACGTATAGGAGTGTCATATTTAGAGAAAACTTATGTGAATATGATAACACCGTTGGTTATTTGTAGCCACTACCATGGCCAGTCAAGGGATTACACCTGACTCATTGGCAATGCGCATGGGTGACAAAATCAATTAAGGAGCTTAGCTGGTCAGACATCAAGGCTTGTGATTGGATCAATCAATTTTGGACCAATGTATTGTTTTAGGGATGGGTCTATGCGTTTCGGAGGTATGGTTTTCCTTCGTAGAAAAGTGAAAAGCTTGCCGACATACCCGAATCCCTGGCTCCAACCAAGCCTTACTCTTGTGTAGACGAATATATGGCTTATGTAGAACCTCAACTCAACACGACTCGACTGCCAGAATAAACCCAAACCCAGCACGCCATGTTTATACGGGAGGAAGGCGCGTTTCGATGGTTTGCGAAATGTCGACCGAGGGGTTTTGTGCAGACCGGCGCGGGGACGCGGCCGGATGGCTGGCTGGCTGGCTGGCACACCGCCGCTCCGGGGTGCATGCCAAAAGGCGTCAAGCTATTTTTTCCAAATATAGGCCGGAGATGTAAACAATGGTGACAAGCTTTGCCACGCACTCCTCCCTTCGCCCGATTTTATTTGACAAAGGAATAAGTGCTATGCAAAGAAGTAAGCTAAAGCGAAACACACTGCAAGATACCTTGTGATGTCTTGTGATTTCCAGAGTAAAGTGAATATCAAAAGTAAAAGGTTTATTTTATGAAATTACAAGTCATTCACGGGAACGCTAGGGGTTGCATTTTAGCACAATAAATGATCGTGAACGAGATTTTCTACTGAGATTTTTTTTCAATTCGTATAAATCAGGAATCAGGAAGCGCAGTTGACAGCCTACTTTATTGGTTCCTGCTTATGGTGTTTTTTTAACGTAATCGACTAGCAGTTGGCAGTTCACGTCACGCGCAAGCACAAACTTTGCCGTAAGTCAAGCTAGGCGACTTTGTACCATTTTCAAACCTCAGGACCCATGGCACAGGCTTGCTGATCTAGGTGAATTGTACTGCAAAAAATTTAGAGTCAAGTGTGCTATTCAATCTAATGGTACCAATGGATGGTAACACCCATTTCAAGACTAGATTACCTTCTCAGGTAGATTTTCGGCTACATAGGCATGTATGATGGAATTGCAAATTACCGCACATAGTAATATTTTCGGGCAGAAGTAATCCTTAGAAATTGTTTCTGTGTAAATGATTGTTCCGTTCAAATATATGCACCGCTGGCATAGCATGGCTGAATAAATGTAATAAGAATGGGAGGGGAGCGTCCTTAAGGTGTTTGGCTATAAAAAATTGAACCTTGTAGATATTCTTAACTGACCACGCACAAATTGTGGAACCGACCTGATTTGTGGAGCGAACGCGTATCAATGCTTTCTTGACGAACTCAGAACAGCGTTTGAATGCCAGTGATTATGAGAAGAGCTCTGAATTTTTATTTATACTTGGCAAATGTTGAAATGGTGCTGGGCAACTTTGCATGAAGTTAGGTCCGACTCACAAATTTCGACAGTCCTTCGCGTCTTTCGTGAGATAATGCAAAAATCACAGCCAGGAACTCGGAGTAGGTATGCGTGGTCAGGAATTTTCGGCAAATCACTGTCTAATAATTTGGGCCACTCAAGTTAGGCTTGAAACTGAAGGTACCGACGAGTGATGGTAAGCCAATGCGAAATTTAATCTATGTTTAAGCATCTGGTCAACGTAATGAGAAATAAATGGGATTTGAGCTGAAGGCAAACAAAATCCAAGGCAGTTTAGGTAGATTTCAATGGAAACTTAAAAATATCGATTAGATTTAGAAATGCTTTGTTAGATTCCACTGTCTGTTTTTAGTTAAGTGCAATGTTGTTGAGGGTGTGGACGATCTAGTAAATGATGTGGCAAATTGCCAGTACTTACCAGAGTTCGCCAACTTGAGAATTCTGCTTTGCTGAAATACCGCGTTAGACTGAGGGTTCGTGGATCCTTCATTCTAACGCACTAAACGGACACAAAAATGATCACTGTGCTAATGAGAGTTTGGTGGGAAGAGTTTCAAGGTAAGGATTCGCATGTGCATGCAAAAGGCTTGCAGCCACTCAAGACAAGTTGAAGCGCATTCCACCAAATTGCCTCCGTTCTTTTAACAAGCATTCCGCAATCTACTGGCTCACCGTCACCACAAAATAATCCACTCCAAAGAGTCGAAAAGATTGCGCAATCTTGAGGTACCTGATCTCAGCTTCTTCCCTAAAGACAAGAGGCATGTGTTCCCATCAGGATACAGAAAGTGGATGATGCGCTACAATCGTCAAACTTAACAATATCTTTTCACAAAATAGAACAAAAGATTATGCCGAAATTAATCTTAAAGCTTGCAGCTGCCACTAAGTGGTGCGCCTAAGTTGATAAAAAGTAGGTGTCTCGATGCTAGGTAAACCACAGGCTCAAGAGCTCGGTTTAGTAGTAAAGAATGATCTCTTTCTATCAGAAATAGTACTATTCTCACTACAGTCATATATATATGCGTTAATTTGAAAACGCATCATCATTAGACCGCAGGGGAACGCGTTTGTAACTCCCTATAACGTCAAAAGCATATGCCGCCATTAGTGAACAGCAACCTTAGTTCGACGCTTAAGCCAGCTTAAAAGAAGATAGCACTTCAGAAAAGTGGTTTAGATTGCTTAGGATGCAAGCGGTGTCAGTCGGGCAAACTAACTGTGTAATCGTCACCATGGCTGTGTAGCTCTGCCGATGCTGAAACCTGCCCTCATACGTGCACGCACACGAAAGGTCACCCATTGACCTGAAATTCCACCACTTACACCCCAGAGGTGACTCACGACCGCACCTTCGTTATGGAGATGGTGCCATCGCGCAAATTTAGGAAACGCTTGGGTGGATTTGCGTGGGAGTGATCGAATACAGGTGCACACTGACGCCGGTCGCTGCTGGTGCGTGTGTGCGTGACATTTTCCCCAACACGCGCACTCTTGTAGGACCGTAAAGGGAATGCGAGATTGGCGCGTTAGGTGCACTTTTGCTAAGATATTGAGAAAATACTCGACCTATGAAATGCAATCCGGAATATTTAGTGAATGACACGGCTGAGCTGAGTCGGTTTGTACTGCACCGTAATGAAGCCTGCAGCAGAGGAATTTTAATGAACAATAAAGCTACTGGTCGATGCCTTTAAAGGCAAATCAGCCCCTCCGCTGTATCAAATGATAAGCAGCGGGGTAGTGGTGCACTCTAAGCTGCTTGTAATGGACATGTTTTCAGATAACAGTGTCCGTAAGGGTCTAAATTGGAAAAATGAGCTTTGGGAAGGCTTGTAAAAACACCACACATTAACAAATGTTTCTCAAAAACTAAGATTGAGTTGTAGTGGGTTAAGCAAAAGCCATTTTAAAAGGGCTTTCAGCCAATCCTCATTCAAATTTGTGAGTTGGTCTACCAATCAAAGCGGAAACTCGAAAGATATACGCCTTAAAACACTGCACAAATATATTTAAGTGTCATAGATTGGACATGCTACAGCAATTTTACCTCTAGTTATGAAGACACGGAGATTAGGTCGATAGAGAAGGTTGGAAAACCACGTTACAGTAAGGTCAAACTTATAGAAGTCCTTAATAAACCAGGTTTATGTAAAAATAGGGAACTCGAGAAAAGCCGTTCAATGCTGAACATATCGGACTGTCGAACGGGAAAATGTGGTGCACAAAGCCTATACATCAGCATATGACGCATTAATGGGGTTGATAGGTCCCCACAACAGAATATCCATTGATTCAACGAGGGCAGGACTTGAGTTTATCACAAACCAATGCCAAGCAGTGCATTTTGTGTCCAGTTTTTAAACACGGTGCCATGTACGCGGACAATCTGCTTTTTAGAGACGGACAAATCGTGTTTACTTGGGGATTTTTTTGTTCATAATTACAGCAATTCCTTTACAAGTCTATTCACCTTATTTTTCACTCGCCAGACTTTGGAAAAGTAATGTTCTAAGATGCAATCTTAGCTTCTGTTGAGGATAAGTTGTTTACACATTTGGCGTAATATTTGAACGTGAAGAATCACAGCCCTATTAGTGTGCTACGATAAGCCTTTGACACTAAATCAGAATAAGTCGTTCATCACACGAGTTTACAGACTCCACTGGGCGAATCGAAGTGAGATAGTTATGGCCGCTCTACGTTATAGCATTTGACCCATACAGTCAATGTGTACTAAGGGCTGATGACACTATACAAATTTCCTTAAAAGCGCAATCAAGACCTCCATATCAAACAAATGCGCAAATTCGCGACTATCCAGACTAAAAAGGTCTTTTACATGACCAACTAGTGGCCCTGAAACGATGCATAGTTAGTCGAGTTACTGATTCGAGGCAGAAGAGGACGAGGCAACACAGCACGGGCTGGAAGTCTGCCAAAACGCTTCACGTAAGCCATGATGAAGGGAGAGGGGAGCTGTCATGCGCAAACGCACAAAAAGGGATGAATAATACACGGTTGAGAGTAGTGTCTGAAACCTGATCTACTTTGAAAGACGCGCACACCCACACATGCATGTGCGTATTCGCATCACCACCTAGCGTACCGTCCCTCTCCCACCTCGCTAGGTCTCATGCCATGCATTCACTGTCCAGGAGACTTGGAGACTTAACGACAAAAATGGGCTTTTAGTTACATCATAAGAAATTAAGTTTTTCGAAGATAATCATCTATTTACAACTCCTCAGGTTCTCCTGAGTGATTTCAAATGCCCAGTCATTTCATCCAGAGCATCTGCAATGCTTTTGCATGTTGCGACCGATTTGAGTGCGCAAATCATTTCCAGATGCATTACTCGACTAAATTTCAGGCAAAGCATAGATCATTTAGTTCATGAAAAAACGAACGATTCAAATAAAGTGCACAGACAAAAGTATTATTTCGAAAAGGGCTTCACTTTAGATTCAATCACTTTATGGCTCATGTCATTGAATCACAAAATTTGTTCATGAGGGATTTGACTTCACATCATTCAAAATTTTAGTACATTTAATATTGAGAAGACCAGACACCTATCTCAGGATGCAGGATCACTTTCTAAAGTGCACTTCACTTTTTGCACTTTGGATTGTAAAAGAAGAAGCACTAACACAGATTTATTATCTAAAGGACATGTAGATCCCTGTTGTTTAGATTTTCGAAACCCATTAGTAAGCTTCGTTTTTGCTAAATTTGATACAAATATTCATATCTCAAAACAAAAACAATTACATACGTTTTTTCTAAGAACTCAAGCAACTTCATGTGTGATAACTTTGGAGCGTTCGATTTCTCGTCGATTGGAAATCCCGGGTTCATCCCAACTACTAGTGTCAAAGAGGTCTCATTGTTACCTAAACGACGTCCGGATCATGGGTTATAAAGAAAATAAAAGTCTAAACTTCTACTATTATTTCACCTTCCCTAGATACAAAGAGGTGGTCTAGACATGTTCGCAGCAGAATTCTCTCATGTAACACACAAGTTTTACACGTCAAATATGTCCTTAAACGTTTTCCATTCCAAAGAAGCAAAAGAATGAATGAGTGAGAGGCAACGATTAAAAAAGCATTAAGGCGCAATTGACAATCTTCTTTAAAAATGCGAAATCCAATTTGCCTGTGCTTAAAGCACACCAGCAAATTAGCTTTTTATGGTGGGTTGGAACTCGTTAGACAAATTAGTCTTGTTTTTATTTTAGGCTATTACGACGAAGTAAGTCCACGCAATGGCCGTTTAAATAGCATCTACTGCTGTATGCTACGTAGAGACCATGCCATTCAGCAATGAAAGTTTTTATTTACGAATCAGCAGATCATTTTAAACTAGAAGGCTTGACTGGAGTTTAGATTCATTTAAGTGATAGTGTGACAGATGGCAGAGTACGTGCGAGAATTACCAGGAATAAAACAAAGCTGTTATAAAGTGGTCCCTGAGTTTGCATTATGCCCCAGATTAACCACTAAAAAATAACCAAGGATAACAATTGAAAGAAATTTGCATGTGTGTACAGGGCACACGCGGACAAAACCGTCACCACGGCCATCCACTAGTTCAAGCAAAAAACAATTTCACAAGAGAAACAGAAGGAGGGTGAAAGCAGGGACAAGGAGGAAGAAAGAAAAAGATGGTGTAAAAATAATTCCAATTGTCTTTTATGCGGACATGAATGTTCACGCACAAGCGCACGCGCCCCCACAACCCTGCGTGCACACTCCGCGCGCACAGTCTTGCGCAATCGATTTCTGTCGCGTTACTTCCTCCTACGGAAAGGCTATGGTCATCGAAATGAGTTAGCAACGTGGGTTGCCGAAAAAGCCTCTAAACTTGACACAAATACTTCTGTTTACTAAAACAGATTGAGTACAGATATAGGTTAGTGCGGTATGGCACTAAATATGTCGTAATGCAATTTATCAAAACGACTAAATTTGTAGGTCCCTAACTGTCGTGAACCGAAAGAATGGACTACAATACTAGGACCTTGGCCAATCAACTTTGAGAGTACCGTTCCACGGGGTTCGGAAAACCAGCGAGCCATTTGTAAAAGTGGCAGTTTGAAGCCGAAGTTCATACACGAATGCCCCCAGTTGGGACCGTTCGGTTACAAGCACTGATTCCTACGCCAGCTAGCAGAGATCGCAGAGAATCCAACGATAAAAAAAGGCGATTGGAAAAATGTTGAGGACCGATACCCTAGAATTGAAAATCGCTCCAATTTGACTCGCTTCTAACCAATGCTATCAGTCACAAATCCTTTATTTTTGGAGT
The DNA here is from genome assembly GCA_900604375.1 of Mesocestoides corti. NCBI lineage: Eukaryota > Metazoa > Platyhelminthes > Cestoda > Cyclophyllidea > Mesocestoididae > Mesocestoides > Mesocestoides corti. The sequence continues at coordinate 15,926 of UXSR01005413.1, read as the reverse complement.
TCACGTAAATTCTGCTCAGTAACTTAAATCGTGTCGTGAATGCATGATTGGCCCTTTCGTTTGATAGAAGGTGTGTTTACACTTTTCTGGTAACGATTAAGATGCGCTCAATTTTGTGTTTTTTCATTAATGTACTAGTGTAAAGGTAACATCTAGTCTATCTTAGCCTCATTTAATGCATTTTATGATTAAATGTGCAATTCCTCGGCACGTATTAAACGTTTTTTCAGATAATTAAGCAAAAATTCCTAATCGGGTGAAAGGCGATAAAAAAGTACATTCGTGGCAGCAAACATTATCTGTGTATTGCGGAAATGAAGGCGAATTGAGATATTAAGTTTCGCCCTTGAATTGTTTATGTTGAAGTCAAGATAGTAGGGAAATCACGGCAGCGCAACTGCAACTATCAAAGTTATGGATGCTACCAGGTGCAATAAATGTGCGCGTGGCACCCATTGCGCCAGAGGATACGCTACACAGTTTACTGCACTTCTTTTTAATGCTTGTTTTAAAAGCACCATTGCGGAAGCGTATAAGTAAATTTTAATTTCAGCTGCCTGCATTAGGTACTGTGTAGTATCGTCAACTAATATCAGTACAAAAGCTAATGGAGCATAAAGAAGGTAAAAGACTGCAACTGACAGCTTTTTCTTGCTAACTAACGGACGCGCTGCATGCCAGTCAACGACAATGAGCGTCTTCGCATATAATTTCATTGATGCGAGTTAAATCACCTTTTGCTTTTTTCGGCCGTTGTCTTGTTGAAGAAGAAAAATAACGACAGTAATCTAATGATGCCGTGGTCTCACATATGGGATCGGGTTCTTGAAGGCAAGCTAAACTGCCAGATATTAATAGGCCTATTTTTGGCGTTACCTTCATAGCTCCTAGCCTCAGTTGGTGTTTGTGACGGAAGAAAATCAAGAACATAATGGGTTTGTGATTAAATATGATAAAATACCAGAGAAATCGATATTCAAGTTCTAATTACTGAGATTGACACTGGTTAAAAGCATGTCTTGGCACTTTTTTCAGCGAACACGTTTATGTAACTGTGGCACCGCCATTACGCATGTTGTGGTAAATCTTATTGTGGACTACCTCAGGGACGTCCATAAAACACGGTTAAATTAGGATAGGACACTAAGAAACCGCAATGGTAGATAGAGGATGATGAAATTGGTAACTACGCCTATTTACGTTTTAAACAACATTTATGTAAAAGAGCCAGCAATTCCATAATTCGTCCAAATTTCGGTCAGTTGCATCCAATTTGGTTATCAAAAACACCTATCATAAGCCATCTTTGTATTTAACCAAACGTATAAACATGGGTAAATGAGAAAAAATGCTAAGGGTGCCTATAATTTTCTTTTAAGTCACAATTCAAAGTGCTAAATTAGGAAATGCAGAATGTGTGCTTTAAATCATAAGACTGGCCATACCTATTCAAACCTTTGTTATTCCTGTAACATTCCTTTAAACGTTGAGCAATTCCCGCGTTTATTTGCACGTTGATGGGCAGGTATTTTGGAAGAAGTCGCAAAAGTCTCTTTGAAAGAGCTAATTGCTCAGCCTCGTCATCCAACTCGTTTTCTGGGAAATCCTCAAATTCAATCTGGAAAAGTATATTAAAATCCAAGTAATAATACCAAAGCATACAAATGTTGATGGGTGTTCAGTCAGTTTAAGCTTTGATTTTAACTAAAAAAGGCTGAGGCTTACTTGCGCTGAGAGGACAGTAAGCTGAACTGCTGCCTCTAGCGATGGTTGTATAAATGCTGAAACATAGAAGAACAAACTAAACAGTCCTAAGAGACTAACTTTCATAATAACTTTGAAAGTTAGTGAATTAATTTCAAAACAAAACGCTACTTTTTGATCAACAACTACTCAAAGGATAAACATGGAAACATAAAACGTTAGGAATTTTGCCGAGATATGCTAATAAAACCTGGCATGAAATCTTATTGCGATTCAGATCATAGCTACAAAATGAAGCCTTTTGGTAAATAAATGTAATTATGCAAGATATTGACCCAATTTACGTAATAAAAATGGCCGGGAAATTATCTCTGAAATTCCATAAAGAGGATGTTGAATTTAGTTTGATTTAAAAAGCGATCAATAAACCACGTAGCAGAAGAATGACGCTGTTAGAACGTTAAAGCTATACTGTTAACAGTTCCTTAATTTTTTACAATTATTTTTAAGAGGTCGTGATATTGTAAATTAAATTAAAGCATTTCAAGGACAAAAGATGTATTTGAGAATATTTGTGAAGAGTGTATATTTTGGCGGTTTGCATAGTAGAATCAATATAGCAACATTATAAAAGGTTTAACAGAAACTTGGGTTTGAGTAAGAATCGCTTACCTCCATCAACTCCAAGGTGACCGGAGCGACCACGATTTTCAATTTTATCTTTAACTTCCAGGTAGAATAAATGCTTCGTAACTGGTTGAATTAGCTCATGTTCCACATCCTCTGGAAAATATTTAGCATGAAAAAAATAGCAAAACTGAAATGGAAGTGGAACTGAGTGCTGCGAAAGAATCTGCAGAAAATAAAGTGAATTGAAACAGTTACCTTTTCAGGTTTTAACCAGTTTAAATATTTAATACTTCCATCGCTCACAAGAACGTACGACTGTAAACCAAAATACCATGTTTCTCGTAAGCCAAATGTCCCACAAACAAGATCAAACAAATCTTTCCCAGTGCTTTTCACCTTAAAAAGAGCATTGAATGAATCAAGCAAACCTACAGGAATGCTAAATTCTAAATCCGACTCTAGAGTGGAAACTTTTACAGCAATTGTTTTTGAAGACTGACGTCTAAGCCACCTCATTAAGTTAGATGTTATGCAAATACATAGAAAATATAAACGAAAGTGAGGATTTTGAATGAGGCGAGTTGCAACTTTGCACAGCTCAAGGTCGCAAATGAAGAAGTGGATTTTTAGGTTAAACAAAAGACTGTTATTTAGCATGTAACTTGCAATAATTTATAGCCCAGCATTTGACACACCTCTATTAAACAACGAAACTATTTACAGTGTGGCAATTTCTTATTTAGAATTTTTTTCTGCAAAAAATCCTACGATTTAAGGGAGTGTTTTGACTTTGCCCAGTTTCCAAAAAATAACTTAATGCCTCATTTTGTTGTGTATTTTTTGTCATTGATATTATAGTTCAAATTTTAGGCTAAAGTATGTTCTTATACAAATTAAGTCCTGTACCGAAAATACTGGCTATAAAATACAGCTCTCTAGCATCATTATATGGGCAGAAATATTGCATTTCTGACAATATATTAATGATCTTTTCGCAGGTCTTGAACTTCAGAATGTGATTATTATGACCAAAACGCTAGTCTCCAAACTGACATATGAAATCCTACGTTGTATATTCTATGCAGGAAAATTAGCTTGTTCGTCATTCTGGGAGAGACCTGAGGTTAAGTCTACACGCATTGACATGAACATGGATTGCAATTAAACTGTTATAAAGCAATGCAAACATGGCCATAAGAAAAATAATTGTAGTTTGAGTAGCACAAGTTATTGGCAAAATAGTGTCACTGCCAAAGCTTGAGTATATGACCTGCCATAAAGCGGGTAATAAAATTTTCGTAATGAGACTAATGAGCAAGGCGTAAGGTAAGAAGGTCTAATAGGTTAACAAATTGTCATTATGAAATCAACAAAGTTTAAGTTAAATATACGATAAGAAATATAATCATCATAGTTGTCGACAATAGCCTTTACACTTAAATGTTGTAAGATTCTTTAATAATACTATGAGAATATTGTATTAATGGGCTACAGTTTACAGGAAGTATCTCTGGTTTCCCATCCAATTAGATAAAGTTGAATCAGCAAAGGTAGTTTTATTTATGAAATAAAACTAATGTTATGAAAAACATTTTCGATGTTTTTGTCATTGCACACAAATCATTGATTCAAAGTCTATTGCCTTTATTTAAGTGCTTCATTATTCCCTACATGTGTTTGTCATTCAAATTAGTTATAGTCAAGACCTTCTGAAGTAAAAGCAAGTGGGTTAATTTGCACTAGAGCTTTTTAATTGGCTTTGGAAACAGAAGAACTTTCCACGAGACATTTTTTCTCCTTACACCGGGAGAAATCGGGCCATAGATTGTCAAGGCACTAGTCAGCCTATTTTTTCTTATTGATTATGGCATCGGTAAATGTCGAATGCAGCAACATAGCAACGTAATCGGAATATTCAAAGCACTACACTGTCGTTTGAATGTCTAAGCAGCAATTCTGAGATATTCCAAGCCTTTGGCCGACGGGTAATCGTTATAGACGCCCTAGTGCGGTTTTCAGAGTATCATTGACTTTGTGCGTGCATATAACTAAAAACAGGAAAGATAATAATTGATAATTTTCATACCTGAAAGCGATAAATTTCTTTAATTTTTAAAGTACAAATTTTCTCTCACCTAAATTAAATGCACAACAAAATTGGTGTAACAGTTTTTTGATCAAACCATTATTATCTGGTCAAAAAACCAATGTAATGCTTGAGCTGCTTTGAAGCACAGGGACACTTTTTTAAACTTTTAAGATTTAATAAATGAACGGCGGGAAATTAAAATTCCTTTAATGGAGTACATTTCTGATTTTTGGTGTGTTAGAGTTTTTATGTTGTCTTCCGTTTTTATAATCCTGTTTCTAATTTTATCTCGTACGTTTCTACATGAAACAAACTTGCACTTCTTTTTAAAAAATTGGGATTGGTGTACTTTTTGCATTTTTTCAGGGGGATCTTATTCTAATAACTTAATAATTCCTGTTCTGTGTGATTTTTTTGAGGAGATTGCTAAATGAGCTCCAGAGGGATTCGCCTTAATTAATTCATGTTATTATCTAAGTTGTCAAAGAGTAGCTTTGATACTTATTTCATTCGAAAGACGTGGGCAATTATTAATTGTTTAGCACTAGTTACCTGTGAATTTTTACTATTGGATCTACAATTTCTTTCTCAGTTCGTGCCTTTTTGTGGACTAAACTTGGACCACTTCTACATGTTCTTTTTGTCAATCACCCTCTACTTTTTCCTGAATCATATTGTAAATTTTTGCTTAGTTTATTAAATTCCTGGATGCCTTTGTCACTGGGGTCTGGCTACTTCCTTATTGCTTTCCATTGTAACAGATGTAATTTACTTTCATTATCTGGTAATCTGTAATTAAAACCTCCTCTGGGAGTTTCCACGTGCCTGCGTAATGCGATTAACGCTGCCAACGTTTGATGCACCAGCCTTATCTGCTGGACTACAAATTGCCTCATTTTGTATCAAACGCTCCTTTTTAACTTGATGGAATCACAATTTTTTAACGAAATCTATCGATTGGTACTGGGTTCTCCTAAACCGGTGTCACATTTACTTTTTATCAAATCGATGCGCTTTGATCATTTATTGGATCTTTACACGTTTTAGTGTCAGAAGATGTATCTAAACTTATTCCTTTACTGTATTTATTCGTATGGCATTCCAATCGAACGTCGCGTTTTGCCAGTGGTTGTCGCAGATTTAATATTTGCTCGTTCTATATGCTTAACTGTGTTTCTTTTGAGTTTCTTATTCCAAGTATCCAATTGGCTTTAAAAAAGGACTTTTTAAATATGGCGAATTAAACAGACAAGCGATATCGATAACTGGAGTTTTGATTCATTTAAACATGATTTAATACAGTAGGATTAAATGCATGCCTTTTGTCTGTAGACTGCATGACTGAACGGTTTTGATGTTCCCGGTGTCACCGTAGTCGCGTGTTCAGCTTTCTGCCGTTATCTCTCATCATTGGCAACAACCAAACGTAAGCTTTCGCTGACCCGTTTTCTGCTTTTGTGTTCGTCTTGTAACTTGTCACCACTTATTATGCGCTTGCGCTTATAATCAGTAAAGAATTTGCAAAAATTTCCCATTTAGTGATTGTGTGCTACATTCACTTTGGAGTTAGTAGCTTTGGTAAGCGGCCTTGTGATCACTCTCAGAATACTTTATGCTATTGCGTGTTATTTGCCCACAGAAAGTGTCTTGGCACCAAATTATCGTTGACCAAGTAAGGTGAATTTAATTTTGAACTTGATTTTTGGGGTCGGTTAAAGTGCGATTGCCTATTTAAGTTTAAGTGTCCAACTTATTGGGCATGCTCTGCGATTTAGTGAATAGCAATTCACAATTACGACTCAATAGGTTGACAATTCGACTGCATTTCACCATCTAGAGCAACTTGTGTACATTTTTCATGTGGTGAGTTCCACTCGTTTTGGCAAAACGGAATAAACTGAGCCCTCTTTCCAACAAACCTGGCTCTGTTTTTTAAGCAATTCCTAGTTAGTGGCGAAAATAGGTTTGTTCACTACAGTGTAATAGAGAGATGTTGAGAGCAGGAAAGCGAAAGAACAGAATATGTGGCAGGGCTTAAATACTCTATTCAGTGAGTGTTGTAATGTATACGATGGAATTGCGAAGTATTTTTTCACGAGCCTTCTCCATGCGGCCAAGCGATAAGTCAGAAGTGGTGTTGGGAAACAGTTATTGAAAATGATGGAGATCACATTAATAATTAATGGGTGCCTTTTGTCTTGGGAATGTATTGTATATGGTTTTGTTTCCAATGGGGATTGAAATTTTTACGATCACTCAGAGACTAGGTAGTCAAAATTGGCGAAGTCCATAAATGATAGTGTTTTGAACCAATGATGATTTCGGCGCTCCTAGGTCTAGGATCCCTCTAAATTACTAAGGTGATTCCCTTTTTGTTGGAACGGCTACGTTTCGGTGTTCGGTGTTCTTCATGTCCAAAAAGCTTTTCTTTGTAGTGTACTTTCGGCTTTATTAGTAGCGTATGATTTTCAATTGATGTGGTGGCCGTTTACCTATATTTTGGGTTTCTCCGCTCTATTCACGTTTCTACTTACCTGAATAAATCAACCGTACATTAGCGCTGTCTAGCTTCCTTTGTTTAATAAAGACACCTTAGTGTGCCAAAATTTCAACTCACGTAGCACGTAAATCAACGTCGTTGTATTGGCAAATTCTCATCTTGCTACTTCGTCATTGCCTTCATGTTTTCAATACCGCCATGTAATTAAAAAACAAAGTACCCACATAGCCGTGGTATAGATGGTTTCTGTTGATTAATTTCTGGTTTACCTATTGTGTTAGTGTGTTTATACAGAGCGTACCATCCGTCCGTGTTATTGGTTGGAGTCGCATTGCCCGTAGTGCTTTTTTCCATCACTGTTCCTACTAATACTTCAACAGACATTCTTAAGCAGCGAACGGGCGCTTGTGTCGGTTGCACTTGGATAGAATAACTTTTCCTGTTCAATTGCTGATAAAAAGAATATGTGCGTTAGAGCTGATGTTTCATCGTAACCAGAGTAGATACCAAATATCTGGGTTTTTTAGCAAGGAATATGGTATTCAAGTTCAAAATATTTTTTACATACCCAAATGACCCACAAGCTTATGTCGCTAATTTTCGTTTTTATCTAATTAACACTCAAAGCACATTTCGATTCAAGCAATTGATTCATTCAAAATTAGGGGAATACTTTTGAAATCAGATTTAGTATGCGTTTATTCTATTAGTCCTCCATCAACTTACTTAAAAAAAGGCGATACATTATCTACTTTGGCCATTTGTTTTTCATGTTTTAATGCAACTTGTGCTATGGGACTGACTTCATATTCTCTAGTCGCACCTTCTTCATTTTCTTTAGACTCTAGACCTGATATTTACCGATTAATTGTGGCATCCTAGTAGCTTAAAATGCCAACGGGAATTTGGGCATCCGGAAATAGTTCGTCGCCTGCCGGTACTCCAGTAACCCCTTCGGCCACTGAAGCGCGCAATTCGACCCTCCCTCCTCGTAGTGAAACCAGCAACCCCTCAAAAGTCATTTCTGCTCCCAGTGGGATCGATGACGAGTTCTCAATTATTGATGCGCTAATATCTGGCACCAATGAAAACCCTCTCATCGATTTGAAATCTGATGGGATAGTGACTGGTAAGCTTGTTATGGTTTCTTGGGAAATACGTCTTAACGGTTACCTATGTACTCATTGCGAGGAGCTCCGTTAGTGGAGTGATGTAGGTTATTGCTTTATTTGCTAGAAGACGGTAAATTTAAAATCATTAGGTCTTAAAACGTGTGATTTATTGATAAGGTTGGCTTTGTGTAAATATCTCGACCTCACAAACCCGCTAATCTGACCACCACTTACGTAGTTATCCAGTCATTTAACAAAATAGCTGATTCGGAATTTGGCAATGTCGTGTCCCCAAAACCGATACCATTGCTATCAGAAAATTGAGTGAAGCTTATGAGTTAAGGTGCTTGTGGACCGTGTGCTGTTTGATAGGTCAACCATTGGTCAGGCCAAATTCTTTAAAGGCCCTTTTTAGTTGTATGTTACACTGTGGTGGTGTTTTGCCCATATTTACGAGGTCTCTGTGAGTTTATTGTTTTCGCCTGCATTGACGCCAAGCAGTGTGCTGACATAAATTCATTCCTCAGCAATAGCTCTTGGCTGTTGCAAACCTCAGGAAATTGATGTCGAATCTTCATTGCTTCAGATATGGATTCCGAACTGAACGTGACAGCTTTTGACGCGCTGTGTAGAACTGCTAATTCCACCTCAGATATGCCTGTTGGTACCTCTGCGTCCATAATTCCCGGCTCTCACGCACAATCAACCGCACCCGAAGCCTCTTATGCCTACTACTACCCAGCTGTCCAATTCCCGTCAATGACACCGCAGTCTCCTGCGAAGCTTGTGACTCCCCAACCCCTGCAGCCGTCGCCTGCTGGCACCTTCACTTTGCCGAACCCAAAAGCACAAATCCCTTCCTTGTATCCGACAGGTCAGCAAGTTGTACCAACTGCCTACACCACTCCCGCCGCTTCCTCCCACACGGTAATTCTGGTGTAGTTCTTCTTCCCGTTTAACTAAAAGTTATCGTTTCTCTGTGTGCTCGTTTTAGTTCTTCACAATGTGCCCTCTCTCTTTGGATATTCACAAACATGTATGCGAAACTCCAATGTCTAAAATGATCCTCTAGAGGGAAACCACCTCCTTCACAATGACTTACTGCGTTCGTAGTAGGCACTATTGTGATCGAAAAGCCTTGTGTCATTTCAGTCTATACTTCTACGTTTGGGACATTATGCAAAATTCACTAATTGGGAACTTTGCGTAATTCCAAATGTTCTGACCTACGAGTATCCCGTCTTTGGCAACTTTAGGATTGGGACAACCGAACTCCTCAGCCACTGTCGATAACTTACCAGCCATCTGTCCCGATATTAGCTTCAAAGTCAACGTATTTCACTACCCAATATCCACCCATTCCAAATCCCTACCAACCGTCTCAGTCAGTAGTTCGGAATTATGGGAGCGGTGGATGTGCCATTTGTGGAGCTTCAGCTAGTGGTACCCATTACGGTAAGTTGGCCAGATGAATCATCGCCGATGTGCTTAAACAATCGTTTATTGAGCCGTCAGACGTCGAATGTGAAATGTGGTAGCGTTCAGCACTTAATTGCTCGGTCAATTACTTTGCGTCAGGTGTCTGCCTTATTAAAATTTCTTGGATCTTTCCCCACAAATCCTGGCAGTCATGGCCCACTTCCAAGCCAGCTTGGTCTTCTTTGTAGAAAGTCGTTGACTTCAAACTTCAGAGGTCGGTTTCAGCCGCAATCACTTTGAGAGGAAACGACAGCATCTTAAATTTGACCCAGTATCTGGAACTTGTAAACATTTCCCTATGTACAAACTCAAAAAACACTAGACAGGAAGAAACCACAATCGAAGAAAGTAAAACTTCTATCTCAATTAGGTATCGCTTTGTGCTCGTTCTTCTGTGATCCATTGAATAAGTTTTGCTATATTATTGTTGGCATGACTTTTTATTATTTGACTGGCAACTTTATTCTCGTTAGGTGTCTTATCTTGTGATGGATGCCGAACTTTCTTCGGGAAATCGGTTCGTAAAGGCGTACAGTACGTGTGTCCTGGTAATGCCAATTGTCCTATCGACAGAAACCAACCACTCAAATGTCAGTATTGTCGGTTTAAAAGGTGTCTTGAAGCGGGAATGCGCAAAGAAGGTTTGTGTTTCTTGGTGTCTTGTGTCTTTTAATACTTTTCGCCTACATTGTAAGGTCCCTTTGTGGGAAAGGCTGTATTTTGTATTCACTTATTACGGCCGAGTTTATATGGCTCATTGAATTGTGGGTTGTGATTTTGCGCTAGCAATGATGACGATTGCAATACAAGTCGAAATTCACGTAGTATTGAGTGAAAATGTGTTGGACTGGCGCATGAAGAGGTACTCGCATCTTCAACCTCTGGGTTTTTAAGACAGCCTAAGCTTGAATTGGGATAATCAACGATGGGTATATTGTGCGGTACGCTTTGACGCTGTTTTGCGTGTGGATAAAGTACAGAACATGAAACTCACAATGGCCGATCTGAACACAACAAAAAGCTAATACTAATATGCAGCAGTCAAAAAACTGTTAGTAACTTGCAAGTGCTGGTCAATCAGAAAGTGGTGCAGCATATTGTTTACAAATGAATTTGAATTTTGGTGCCTGGCTTTTAAACTTTGGAAATATAATATTGTTTGGATTGCGACTGTCCCGTGGGATGTGGAAAAAATTAAAAAAAGTTTGCGCGTTTGTGGATGTCCACATATAATGTAAAGGTGTCGTGCCTCAGCCCTCACGTAAACGCAGGCTTTGGGGTTTAGGTGGAATCGACTTCTTGCAATCGGTCTCAACCTTGCCCGGTGCCTTTTTTCTGTTTTGCTAGCCGTGCAGTGTGACCGGGGCGGCGTTTCGTGGCGCTCTCACAGTAGCGCTTTCAGCGACTGTGAACAGCTGAACGCCTCGTCAGCTTCTACCTCGTCGGTTTGTTCTTTTGAGGGATCAGCGAGTGTGGCGAAACCACAGTGGGTCAATCCCAGTCTGGTCAGTGCCGTCGAGCAAATTTACTTAGCAGAGACACTTGTCTTAGAAGTTCCACCCGCCGACACACCAGAGGAAAGCCCTATTTTCACGGTTAGTTGAGTTCACTTCTGCCTGCTAGAGGCTTGCATGTGTCGGCCAACCTATCACTTATTTTGGTTGCAGTACCAGGATTAGTTTTCATCTTGTTACGTAAAGGCGTGTTAGTGAGTAATTTAATCTAAGCGACCGCTTACACAGGAATTATGCTTTTTCTCTCCCGTCCAAGTAAAATATTCCCTCTGCTGGTCGCTGTCCCTTAGCTGACCTTTGACCGCTACCCACACACTATCAGAGAGCACACAGAGTAGCCTCAGAGTAGAGTAAGCCCTGTTTTTACAATGCAGAAGCAAGGATAGGACCTCATGGGGGCTTTTTACCGTCTCAGATGAAAAACCCAGTAACACGACTGCTGTGGCCGCTTGTACGCTCCCTAGCGACCTTGGCGAAAATCAAGGTAAATAGCATTCTTAGGATCCCAGGGCGTCAATAGAATGGGTGTGCGGTTAATATGAAATAGCTGAAAATATGTGTATGGCTGATACAAAATGGGAAATATGTAAATTGCGGAATGCGTGAAGTGGGTTGAAGACTTAGAACGAACTTTCTAGTCTGTGCCTGCGGTGTCTTGCGAACCACTCTTGACTACTATTTTTGCCCTGTGCAACATGTGTGTGTGTTTCACTGGAATTGAAATGTACATTGCTCCTAGTCAAAAATCCTAAATGCGTTCTTTTTGAAGCAATGACACTTGACACGTGTTGTTGAATTTCTTTGTAGGAAGTCAGTTGTGAGGATTATTCAACGTCCCGCTCTAACGACGCCAACGAAACAGTGGTTAATCTGATTCTTTGGTGCCGAAAAATTCCATATTTCTCCAATTTTCCTGACGCCGATCAATTCACTTTGCTGAAATCCTGTAAGTCAGAGCTACTGTTTGATGTGTGACGGGCGTAGCTCACACTCAAATTCCAGCAAAAGTCAACTAGAGAAAGAGGAAAATTTTCTCTAGAATGTTCAAGCCAGAACAGAATTGTTTAGAATATCAATTTTTCAGATGCTTGTAATTAGAATGTTCTGCCAGTCTTATTTCAGATAGGTTATTTTCTAACAAAAGTGACTTGCCTTTAATTTATGCTGTTCACTCGCCGTGTTCTTCTTGGCGCAACAAAAAGTAGTCCACTCTTTGTCTCTATTAGATTAGGCATGATTTGGCTTTGTGAAAGGCTTCTTTCGAATTCCCATAACGTTTTACTGCAGTAGGATCCTGGCCGTTAGATGGCACCAGCAATGCTTACTGCTTGCTCATTGCGATTTGTCAATTAGTACACTGTCTTGAAGTGGCAATGCACTCGGGCGGCAAGTTGGATCGTTTCCCGATGAAGACGTGATTTTGCCATGTTCGCGAGCCCGGTGCTGTTTGAGCTAGCGCTGCGCAGCCTCAAACTGATATCTCGCCTTATTTAGTGACCTTCTACATCACGTAACTTCGCATCGGCTTATTTGCATTTGTTGTGTATTTTCATCGAAAATTGTCCTATGCCTAGGGTTGGTTTTGATGTTTTTGTATATGACTTCATTGACATTAAAAATACTTGTTGTGAAGCCCATTGACTCACACTTGTTAATCCGATTCGCAGCATGTCACCATCCACGCCGATCATCAAATCCCCGCCATGATCACGGACATTTATCCTTGGATTATCCTCACACCTTGGTCTCGATGTTAGCGCATGTATGACTCACACATCTTAGGTATAAACACACTCGCGCAAACACCACACACGACACAACGACACCAACTTGGTTGAATGCTGAAGTAAACGCTTGTGCCCACGTCCTCTCCGGTCTTCTTCATCATCGCGGGTAGCAGGAAAGCGTAATTGGGCCCCGGCGTGGTTCAAGACTACATGCTGGGGCCCACAACATACTTTTCCAGATTAAGTCTCATCAATTGACGGGCACTTTTTCAAAGGCTAACCTTTTTACTATTTGTTTTCTCGAGAAAATCGGCACTCGTGGCCGACTCCCACCTAAACCACACTGCATTTCATGCGTCCTGTGGGAATGCAAGTGTGAACTGTGGCAAGGCATCGCTCTAGACAACCTTAACGAGTTGGCTGCCTTGCAGAGAAGCCTGTCACTTTCTTCTCTGGAGTCGCTTCCTTAGAGACGCTGTGCCGTTGTTAATTCTGTGATATGCTCATCAATCTTCCTGGTGCTTCCGTTTCCCTTCTGTTTAATCGGATTATGTAAATTTTAGTAAACTCATCTACCAGATTACATTGAGGTTATTCTCATGACTTGAACTCGTTTCTATCAATCTATTCGAACGTAATAAGTAATGCCTCATAATTTTCCATGCAACATCGAATAATCTAGGCTTTGTTATTTCAATGCCAAGTAGAAAAAAATAAAAGAGGCTTATTTTGGTGAATTTCATTAATAAATATCTAGCTGGTAGAATAATTTCTATTAATTTGGTTTGCTTTTTGCTCACGACCGAGCATAAGTTCATTCTAATCAATGTATTCCCGCCTCTTCCGTTCTCTATACATTAAATGGCGTCAATTTATATTCATCAGTTGCAGAGCATGCTGCGGTTGAGTATTTCTTTCTTCCGTGAAAACATCCTGTTGATTCGCTTTCGTGAAACTCTAAGGAGCCATATGGCCACACTATATCCATTTCGAGCTACTGAAGAGGTCTCATATTAAGCCCAATAACGTAGGCGCACTTTTTGGATGTTTGTTTCTCCTGTGTAGGTTGCATCGAGTTGCTCCTTGTTCATTTTGCATTCCGCCTTGCGCACTCCCTCTCCTCGGAGTCGCCCTTCACGGCGCCTGCGTCCTCCGTCGCCCCACCGACAGTCTCCGCGTCACTCCCAGCCAAAATGACGGAGAGCGCCCCCCCGGTGACCCCCAAAGACCCCTCTTTCTCCTTAAAGACCCCATTTCGCGTCACCAACATCTTTTTTCCCTTCGAGACAGATTCTGCTGGTCTAGTCTTTAATCTGCAAGCTGAGCGAGATATACGTGGTCTCATGCGTTGGCCTGAAAACCGCCTACTCGTGAATCTCTTTCCCAGAGACAAGGGCGACGTGGGAGTTGGAATTTACTCCAATGAACTAAACGCCCAATGCCTTTCCAGGCGTTTGATTCTGCGTCGTCTGTTTGATTTGGCCCGCCAGTTGAAGGAACTTCGTGTCAGTGTCGTAGAGGTGGGCTGTCTGAGGCTACTGATTCTACTAAATCCTGGTAAGTTATGGAGCAATTTGATACCCTCGAAAGGCAAAGTCTCAATCATTCCTGCTAAATGCTCTAATCTCTTTCTGACTTGGGACTAACGCTCCTCCATCTGTGCACATAATTGCTCCCCCCTCCCCTTGGATTCATTGGCCTTTCGGTGCCCGAGGTAACATGGGCTTCCCTTGTGATGTGCAACTCACTCAGCTGTTTACCAAATGCTCTAGTGTAATTTACGCAGGGCTTCAGTGTTTGGAGTTTTTTTCAAGGCAACGTACTGTTTGATTAATCGAAGCCTGCACAAACCGGGTCATAAATCATGTATACGTGGAGAACTTAATTTTTTAGCACTAAGTACGACTTCAAAAGTTCGTGCCTATTTTTACTTGGGTCGTAGACGCTTGCACTTTTGCCTGTTCTGGTACTTCTTTTATTATCGTACAATTGACTGACAGTTATCTAAAGTTATTTTAAGTAAAAAAAACTTGAAAAATTTATTTTAGGGATAATCAAAATGGAAAGTAAAGTTTATATTTACCCTCATTTTTCTTGTGTTAAAGCCTTAGCAAATATACCGCAGACGTTTATTTTGATAGTACTCCTGCTCTTAAGAAGGTTACAATGCGATGTAGTGGAATTTAAAGTCGTGATTGCAACCCAATCGATAAGCCTCTTTCTGGGCGACCTTCCAACATTGATAATAACTTGATCTGAAACTTAATGAATAGTAATCCATGGATTACTACTAAATGGACTGGAGAGAGGTTAAATGTTGACAATCCGATTGCATTTCACCATCTAGAGCAACTTCCGTACACTTCTTAAGTCGGCATGTGGGTTCCGCACATTTTGGCAGAACGGAACAAACTGAACCATTTCTCTTCTCTCCTGTCAACAATCCATATCCTTCGTGGACCTATTTTGGTGTGCCAATGTAAACAGCGACCCTCAAACATTGTTCAGGGCGTAGGGAAGCCCTTTGGTGTTTTTTTCACAGTGCCCAACACTGGTCGTGAGAAGTTATGGTGTTTGGCAAAGTGAAGGACGTAGGTGCACTAAAGCATAGCCACTTATCAGTCTTAGTACCCGTGCTTACTTTTTATCGTCCATATGGTCATAGTCCATGGGTTTGTCCGTCAAGCACTTCTGCTGTATTACAAGACTCGTTACTATTTCACTAAATTTAGTCTATCGTCTCACGCATTTGCGATCAGTGTCAGCTTGTGGATAAAACAAATTTTTTTGCTGGTCTACTCATTTGAGGTATTTTCTTTCTTTTACCTGAAAAAATCAGCTGACTCTTGATGAGAAATAAGCTGAACACAAATGCGCAAATCTCAAATAGCATAGGCAAGAACAAGTAAAATCAATTTTCTTACCGTCAACACTTCCCGGTACCTTAAAATGCAACCCTTAACTAGGTAGAAGTATACGACGCAACTATGCACAGCAAGAAAAGGTAAAAGATTTACTTAAATCATTCACTGCCACCTAAGGTTTGCCGTTATTTTACCTCCAGATCCTAAGGGGGTTGAAGTTACTTAAGTAATTGCGTACACCCGTAGCGCGTCACACTGTTGCGCCCGCCTGTTGCTTGACGCGACCGGATGGTGGTACCACCGTTTC
>UXSR01005412.1:7779-86267 GCA_900604375.1 Mesocestoides corti | reverse complement strand
GTGGCTCTGGCTTCTGATTGGTCAATAAAGCCTGTTCTGTTGTACCGGTCTTTTACCTATTAGGGCTCGGGAATTCTACAGTGGCGTCGGATTAGGGCGCAGACATGTTGGACCATCTGGCCGTAGCCAATCCTAAGTCCCTCTGCGTTCAAATGGCATGCGAGGAAGATAAGCAGCCAACCAGAGTAGGACAAAAATGAGGAGTAGTATATAATGAGCGGCGTGGCCAGCGCGGTGGACTCGGATGGAAGGCGCCTGACGCGTGGCCCTGGCTTCTGATTGGTCAATAAAGCCTGTTCTGTTGTGCCAGTCTTTCTATCAGCAATGGAGCATACTACGTTGGCGAGGTATTGGGGCGCAGACATATTGGACTATGCTGGCCTCAGCCAATTCTCTGTCTCTCTGCGATCATATGGCATGCGAGGAAGATATGCAGCCAACATGAGCAAGACACGAATAAGGAGTAGTATATATTGAGCAGTACGGCCATAGTGGTGGACCCGGATGGACGGCGCCTGACGTGTGGTTCTGGATTGCGGTATGTTAATAAAGCCTGTTCCGTTGTATCAGTGTTCTTCATTGTAGGGCTCGGTTTTGTAGCGGAATGTTAGGTAATCGCCATCTTGGGGCTCATTCATTGTTCAAAGGTAATCAACACGGCGTGGTACAGACGTCATGTGATCGGGGGTACGACTTTCGGCGGCTTGACGTCACGCGGGCATTGAATGACTCGCAAGGGACTGAGAGCCAATCCGCTCATAAGGTTTGCGTTTTCATTACAGCGCCACAGAGCGGACCAATCAGAAAAAAGGACAACCATGACAAGGATATATAAAGACCCTCTTTTCGACCTTACGTCCGACTAGTTTGCAACCAGTTTCAGTTTCTGTTAAAGGACTTAATTTTGCTTACCTTCTTCTTGATCATATTATGGGGCCGAAGCGTACAGGTTTTTACATTTGTAACGGTTAGAGGCGTCAACATATTGGCCCATGACGGCCTTAGCCAATCCTCTGTCTCTGCTTTCCAGTGGCATGCGTGGAAGATATGCAGCCAACCAGAGACGGACACGTATTATAAGATGTATATGATGACCGTCGCGGATAGCGTGGTGGAACCTGACGTGTGGTTCTAACTTGTGATTGGTCAATAAAACCTGCTCTTTTGTAAGTTTTCTTTATACAAGGGCTCGATTATTCTACAGTGGAAATGTAGTGTCAGGCTAAGGTCATCTGGGTGTTTTAATTGCCTGTGATGACGATTTGCAGCCGACCATCGACAAGGTTACAGAAGGAGAGGCGAAGTCTGTATTGTGGATTCCAGTGGACGATGCCAGACGGTGGAAACTGGCTTCAGGATTGTCAACAAAACATCTTCTGTTTTAGTTGTATTATTTATATCAGAGCTCGAACATTCTGTAGTTGCATTGGTGGATGAGTCTGGATGACATTGTCCAAAGGTCAGTCATTTACCACTATGCTATGGGTAGAAGTGATTACTAATCCTAAGAATCGGGATATCACGTTCCGACCCATATATACTACTTGTAATCTGTCCTAAGAGGTGTTTTGAACTGCAGAAAGAAGAAGTACCTCCAAGGGATGGCGTAACATTGACGCAACCATTTGGGTACCTCGTATACCATATGTGGGGAATCATGGAATTATGAAATGATAATTTATATGATTAAAAATCGCTTTGACATTTCAAGAAACAAACCTAATTCAAAGTCATTTACGCGTCGTACTTTGTTGTAGACACTTTGTTCAAAATTAGCACATATAGTCCTGTGCATTCGTTCGTTTGATTGGCTGAAGCTAAAATCAGTTGTCGAACAGAGAAAGGGTTGGAAGATAGGAGCCACATAAAGAACGAATTAAGACGAATACGGCTTGCGATAAGTTAAACATGAAACATTAATCGCACGTCTTCTAGATGCTAGGAATATGTTATTCAATATAATGTACGAAGTGTTGGATAGGCAAAGATTGCGACCGTTTTGTTTCCTTTATGGGAATCAGCCAAATTTCAGATTGCTCTAATCTTTATAGCCAAAGAAGACGACCAGCAGTCCCTCAGGAAAAATAATGTTTAAATAGCTCCCTCTCAAAGGAATGCAAATAACCGTTAGTTACTGACCCGTCGATATTTGTAAAAGGTGGCTAATTATATTTTGTTGCACTCGTGTATTCCATCCTATGACAATTCGCAAATGGACCAAAGTAAGATTTCATTTGTCATTTGTTTAGAGCTTGCATATAAATTAGTAGTAGCAAATTTGCCCATCCACGAAAAAATGGCAGTTCCAAAATAAAACAAGTCAATCACTTTGCGTGAAATTTTCGCAAAAATTCGGGAACAATTTGATTTATCTTGTCGGTGTTTTTATAATAACTGTGAAATTTACATGATTTCACGTCATAAAAAAGGATTCCATCTCAATTTCAAAAGGGCAAAAAATGTAAGGTGTAAATAGGTTAAGAAACAAAAAGTGACTTCCTAAAATACGCATACATTTTTACAATAATTTCCTTAAAGATAAATCTGACAATCAGCTAATTTAAAAGAGTGATAGACCATAAAAACATAAAACAAATTAAAGGAACAAAAAAAGCAGGGCATCAAACATTTAGCCAAATATTTTAGGAAATTCGAAAAGTCGTTATATAAAATATTTCAAGAAATTTCAGCTAAAGCAATTTGAAAGGTATTTAAAGCATAAATCTGAATTAGCTTAATCGTTGGTAGTCTAAATATTCATAATTTAATTTTAAAAAAACTTAATAGGTACTTTTTAAAAAAATTACGCTACCTGATACGACGACAGTACATAACGGCCCTCAAAACTAAAAGACATGCGCGCGACAAATTATTCTGTGACACTAAATAGACTAGATATTCGATTTTAGCCAGTACATTTGCATAATAAATACAGTGAGGCTTTGCTAGCTGCGGCTGTAAATAATAATACAATGAATAAATACAAATGAACAAGGCACTTTCAAGGACAAAAGTGAAAATTTTGGAAACAGTAGAGCTTGCTTTGTATATTTAAATTTTTTAGTTTTTAAAGCATGTACAAAATTAGGCCGCAGAATATAAAAATATAAGAAATAATTTTCTTTGTAAATATTACGACAGGTTGAATACCATTGTTGACTTGGAACTTCAAAAGTATCGGGTACTTTTAAATTTTGCATTTGTTTTTGATGTTGTAAACTGCTGTGAAGGTTCTGTGCTGAAGTGTTTAAGCAAAAAGTCTCACGAAAAATAGCATGCTTGATGTACCTAGATGTTTGAAGATATTTATTAATAAAAATTATGCCTTAGATGGAGAAAAACCCAAAAACATTTTCAAAATTCTTTGAAAATATATGTGCGCGTTATGAAGCTACTACTCCACAGAAAAAATTTTACATTTTTAAAATAAATCCGACTAAAAACTGAATCTTGAATTGTTTTTCAGTTTTAAGAAACAAAGTGCTTAGCATTATTATCATTTAATATTTGCGCTAGCAAGGTTTAGCCGATTTTTTTAATCCTTCTTAGCAGGTTCATTTTCAAAAAATATATAAGGGCTTTGTGGATGTCAACCGGGTTCGACCACTGGTAGGTCAAGGTCATGGGCGGGTGGTTTGGATATTCCTGTAGCTCATAGGCTCTCGCATTTGTGATGCCTGTAGATGGCATGCGCCCTGAGACTAGGACATTTTCAATTTTTTTTAAGTGGAGGTATGACCATAATCTGGCTGCTATTTGGAATTCTTCTAAATATTACTCCACCAACACCGATGCACCCAATTTACTATTATGCCGGGAATCTCTCATGGAATTTTGGTCATTGCGTAAGTTTTATGCTGTCTTTGGCCGTATTGTTTTTTTTATGTTTTTCACCATTTTGTAGTCTAGTTTTTTATGCACTGTTTTCTAAGCACTTTGTCCTCTTTTGTCCTGCTTGTTCCCTCGAATCTGAGCACGACATGTGTTTATTTGCCTTGCTTTTTGTAAACATCCTTATCTAATTTTGTTTTTCGACAATGAGATTCGAATGAATTTGTGCGTTATTATTATGTCTTAAACTCTAGATATTACAGTAGCTTTTGTATTTCTTTACTTAACGTACATGCGTTACTTGTAAATTTTAATCCTGAAACATGAAAGCTCCTAGGCATGAAAATTTATGATATTTATTTTGATGTAGGTATGGAACTCTTTTCAATTTGGATTGCGTTGTTACTTTGAAATGGAATGTTGTGGTACAAATAGACCTCCATTTAATTTAAGTTTTTCTATTCAATTCTTGTGCGTAAACATATTTGTAAACCTTTCTCTTGATCTCATCCATGTTCACTTAGCTAAGTTATGACCAAATTTAGATTAAGATTCATTTTTTGGATGTCTTCTTGATGTATTTTATGTTACAAATACATCTCTATTTTCCGAATGTAGCATATTGGTAAGCCACCTCAACTCGAAAGCTCGAAGAATCCTTTCCCTTTGAAAAGGTGAGCTTTATTTATGCTTTTAGAGTTGCGATATGCTAAAAGTTTATACTATTTTAGACGTTTTAATGCCTCCCATTTCGGCTTTAAGTTGTCACCCTTTTTGAGCAATTATAAGGTCAATTGATCGGACCGAGTTAGCCAAGTTTTACGATGTTTTAGGCTTTTTGTGTCCTCTGTAGGAATTAAACAAAAGTAAATATGCTCTCTGTCAATATTGATCTTTGCTGCCAAAATATTTTGATTAAAATATAATTTTTACCTACGTTAACGATCATATGTAGTGAGCTAATTCTGGAGTTTAATATCGCCCTCATTTGTCTGCATAGGCTTATCTCACTGTATCTTGAACACCTTTTTCTGAAGCCAAATTACCTGTATATCACTGGTTATCTCGTCAACTCGCAACTCATTTGAAAGTAGTAGTATTGCCCTTAGAACCGATTAATTTACAGTGGTTGCGATTTCGTTGATGAAGTTATCTATTTCCACTAATTTTAAGATCAGGCTACATCTTGATATTCTGTTTTCGTCTCGGCATTATTATAGTCCAGTAGCATAAATATACGTGAGCGTGTCCAATTTCTGCCAATAATTACTGTCAGACTAAATCCTACGCACTGACTCAGATTTTTGTGAAGGAGAGATTAGAGCAGCACTTTTTTAAAACTTGCAGGGAGAGTTTGACTTTAATATGTACTTTTTGTAAATCCAGAAGCACGAAGTGCTGAATCAACCATACTTTTTGCTCTGTGTACAGTTAATTCCTTGCCAAGACATCAAGAGTGAAAACATGAAAGGTCGTTGAAACCGTACTATGGAAGCAGCTGGTCCGAAGGATAAAGTCCTTTGCTTAATCAAAGTCGACGATTTTACACTAAATTTTATTTCATCATCTCATCTTTCATGAGTCAGTTAAACCTGTTTCGTACTTAATATTTCTCGAGATCTTTACACGCGTAGTGGGTTTTTCTACTGCACATATTATTTCAGGTCCACAGGCCTCGTCCACGATATTGCACCATCGGTTTATATGGAGTCAGTTGTCATCTTCTCACCCGAACAGCAAATTAACAGATTGAGGCGCCAACAAAAATACAGATACAATAAGAATGGTGAGATTTTATTCCCTCTACCACTTTTGTCGTATTATTAATGAACATCGTGACTCGTCTGTGACTTGAACATTATGAATTATGCGTAATTACACAATGCTTCTCGTCTCATGGCTTTAAGAAATATTGGCAAAATCCGCTTTTGTCTACTTGGAGTTAAATTTCCACTTTTTCCTGCCAGGCTCCCCCTGTGCGCGTTTTCAGTAGACACAACAGCAGCCGGCGCATCGCCTTGCTTTGGCACTTAACGACACAGACGCGTGCGTCCGCAGCACACAATTTCGCTGACAGCACATTCAACAATTCTTAGCTTTCGAGTTGCCGTATTTTCGGGGTGCCACATTCCATCACTAGCTTGGATATGTGTTGATACTGTCAAGTCCGCACACGTATCCATTCCACTTGTGTCCGTGTGGCGTTGAAGACCAGCACAAACGCGCGCGTGATTGTCATGCCGGCATTCTAGTGGCAATGACCTGGTGCCTTCGGTTACTGAGGCTCAATGACGCATCGATATGCTAATGGGGCGATACCTGCCCACCCAGTGTATGCATTTGATAGGCGTCGTTCCGTAATTATAGCTTTCAAGAAGTTCAACTCCGTTTGTTTTTACGTTGGGTCTTGCTCCTTTTAACATTCAGTAAATTGCCATAGCGTCAGGTTCATAAATACGGTCCCGTAGTTGTCAGTCACGTATTATTCTGTTTATTTTGAAGAAAATGCATGATTTACATTGATGTTTTTTATGGTAAATTTTATTTAAGGCAGTCTATATCCTAAACGTTTGTCAAGATCACGTGTTTTGGCACATATCTAGAACGTCCCCTTTATCTTTTAAATGGAATTATGATTGTCATTCCCATTATTTTCACACACGAAGGAGCGGTTATTTAGATGGAAGTGAATGAATTATGTCAAAAAAGTTCTTGGCATAATTCTCACTACACTTTGCCAAAGTCACACAAGGTTTGAGAACTTGACCGTGCACATTTGTTAGACGATGCCTATATCAATGTTCTATTTGACGACAGTTTCTGCGGTAACCGAGCCACATGGGTCACGTTTCAAAGTAGACCGCCACGTGTGTTGTATCCACTGGGGAGTCACTGCCACGATGACCTCATTTGCCCACTACGCAGTTACACGTGTAGATTATGCGTTGTAAGTTCAAGCTATGCAGACATTCTGCAACTAACATGTTTTCAGATGAAAAGTAAAAGACATTAAACTGGAACAACGAACAAAACACTTTAACTGAAAGGAGGCAAGCCATCGCACAGGAATCTGTTGATTTATCTCTACCTTAGGATCATCAGTGATAAAACCTCTGAGTCACACAACAAAATGTTTTCGGAATTCAGAAACGGTGCCATTTGTTATATCTCGTAGGAATTGGCTGGCATTTTAATACAATTATCGACATTTTTATCATGTTGATCGTATGTGCCGGCTATTTCTTCTATCTTTTAAAAGTATTGACGGAGGCATTAAGTGAAGTAATAATCATATTTCTTCGATACCTTCAGAAAAGTTTGTTTTATCGGCCGGTTCTAAGTGTCAATATCTTGTCATATCACTTGTTACTCACAGTTAATCTGTTAACATGAATTACAACTTTGGCGACGCTGATCGTGCAAGTTAAATTGAATCAACATCTTGGTTCAAGGCACGTACTTTTATGAGAAGCCAAATGGAGCGGTTTTCCGTTGTACTTGTCCATGCCTTTTTTACCCGCTTTGCACTCCTTCCTCTAAATTGGTATTTTTTGGCCTGCGACTACTTCCAATTCCATATTTAATTTCTGATTATCCTCATGCCTCATTCTTTGCACGAATGCCAACTAGGACCAAATTCCAGTACAATTGTAAACTTATTTTGACGGGAAATTTACACTACGAATTTGTGGACGCAAGGGTGTACCTTCAGTGAATTCTTCTGACGCAACGCAGCCGAGTAGCCCCCTATCAGCCCGGCTACATTGTCCGGCCGTGTGCACTCGTGCGACGACGCAGTTGTCACTCGTAGCGGCATTTGCCAAATCGGCATTCTTTCTAGATTGTTACTTACCCTCCTGTCTGGAAATGGGTGCTTTGTTATGCCGTTTAGGGCATAAATAAAAGGCCCTGGATGGTTCCGCAATCCACTGCGGATCAGCTGCGTTAACTCTTATGCAATTCGTGATTAAATTTTATTTCGAATTCTTGCAATGGGTTTGGTTTCGCCAATTGATTGCATAATTTTTTCATATTTGCCTCTTCAGAACAGTCACCTCGGGTCATCTACCGAAACATCACTGTCCCCAGCGAGGTGAGCTTTTTTCTTTCCTTTATTCTTTTTCGGTTCTTGTGTTTAATCAGTTGAAGACAAAACGTATTGTCCTTTCGGTTCCAACACGCACTCCTGTTTAAATATACTTCCTCATTTTGGAAAAAATGAAGATATTAGAAGTGAGTGTCATCTGCATAAACTTGAAACCGAGGGAGTTCTGATTAAGAATTCGAAATATTAGTTGCTGTAGTGTCGGTTGCCATTTTATTTGTCTCTCCGGCCCTCCTTGTTAAAAAGACATCGTATTTTCCGATAAACACTGGCTTCTTAATTCAGCAAGCAGATTACAGAGTTAGAGCATGAATATGAAAAGGGATATTTATTTTAGGTTTCAGGTTAAAGTAATAATTTGTCCTATCTTGGACGCCCCTCACTACCGCCTGGGAGCCTCGGAGACTCCATGCTCCCATCGTCATTTCTAGCCAGTGATTAAGCACGATGCCCAAGTGCAAAAGTTGTTTATTACTGCTCTTGAATATCTTTTGTCAAAATCTAAACCAAAGTTAGTTTTTGAAAAATTACTGACTTCTTTTCGCCTATGGGCAAACAACATGGGCATAATCTTAGCTTCAGACATTTTTCTCCTGCTTCGTTCCCAACGCAATTTATCTTAGCTAAGGGACGTGGTAGCTTAGTCATTCGGCAACCGATCCACATTTCCACAAGAATGTGCCAATTTTACTTCATTTAGAATGGGACAATGCACATTTGGTGTCTCCGTTTCATTGTGCATCGGTCTAGACAATGGCGCTCATTGCGAAGCGACGAGTGCTTTCATTCATTTCTTCATCGAATTCTGCATTTAATTTTAACCTGTCAAACTGTACAATGACCACAACTAATATCCTTCCTTTTATGCTACATTCGGATGTATCAACTAAAACGAGATGTCGCCTTGAGGAATGGTGATTTCCGTAAATGAGCTGTATCTATGCATCACCCTAGCATCTGGTACTGGTGTAAATTTTGCGTAATTTTAACCAACACAGAAGACATCTAGTGATGCAGGAGTGAGTCACGCGCCGATATGAACCTACTTTACCGGCCAAATTCCACTCCACTCCCCGAAAAACCCCAGTTCGGCATGCCTGTGCGGTCTTGTTAATTACTCCAGTAAATGCACGACGTAGTTACTTGGCCCATCAGAATGTATGGGAATTTCTTCGCGTTTTTTTATACCGAGCATTCAGCAGCGAAAATTACTGCAAATGATTCAACCCAAAAGCCTTCAATTTAAAATGTCGTCTATGTATTTTCCATTATTTCTAACCACTGAAACAAACATGTAAACAAGGGATCTTCCCGAACAAGTTGCACTTGCCGAACTTTTACTTATCCAGGTATCATGTCACATGTATCCACCTTTTCAAGCGGAGCCAGATATCGAAAGTGCTCTTTAGTGATAGAAAGATGTTGAGCTCGGGCCAAATTGCCTGCTTGAAGTGTGAAAAAAAGTTGCACCTTTTATTTGATGGGGGTACTCTGGCTTTTTCTTTTATGGACATACAAGTCATTAAACGGTAGGCTATCTAAACAAGTAAATGATAATACGCGCGTCGCCTAGTTTGGCGTTGTTTCTAGAGGTAATAGTAGCCGCCATCTCGGAAACATTGTCGTTTGTGCAACGAAGCATGTGAGTCATGTGTAATCGTGGTGACGTGCTTATGACTCCAACTATTTGGTTTTCACAATGCATGACTTGACAAAACGGCGCCCTCCCATTATCAGTGACCGCCCTTATCGAAACAGATGAACTCTTTAAGTTCAATTTATTCGCGATTTCGTTTGACTCGTCCCTCTATTTCTGGGAAATATTTTTCAAGTCACGTTCCACAACATTTTTATTCAATGGGTGCACAGCTGCTGTGTGTACTTTACGTATTTACACAGTGAACACGTAAAGTGCAGTCGCGTGTGTACTACCAGTAGGTAAATAATTCCGCTCCTTCGACTTCCTGTCTGGTACCTAGTTTTTCAGAGAACTTTTCTTATATGTTATTTCATGGACTTCGATTACTCGCGCCCAACCCAAACACCGAAGGTTTTCTTAATTGGTCTCGCCAAATTGTCACCTTAGGGCCTGGTCTTCAGCGGTCTTGGTACGAATCTGAAGGGAACATTAAACGTGTTGCGGTTTTTATGCGCATCTGAACACCACGGTAACTGCAAGGGTGCAGGAAGGCCAATTCGACTTCCGTTAATTCTACTACATATTCCCATGATAAATCTGTCCACTAAATACGATAAGCTCCTTCAGTGCCACCACCTGCGCATGTAAGCTACCCCACAAAATGAAAAGTGCAAAGCATGGTACATTTTCACACAAACACCTAAATTTCGTCTGTGCCAAAAAAATTCGATTTCCATTATAGACCTTGCATCCCGTCCGAGTGTTCCATCAACCCAGAATGAAATCACCCTACATAGTGGAGCTCTACGTCGTGACAGATGAAAGATTTGTAAGTGCTTTTATCGTTAAACGTTGGCTTTTTTCAGGCAGGCGCTAGAAATTGCGCGTCTCAACGCGCAAACTTATGTTAACAAAAAGGTGGACTGTCTTGGCCAACACCTTTCATGTAGGCGGCGCTTGCCAGCCATGCGTCAGCAGTTGTTAAGTCACAATTCTATTGGTTGGCATGAGAAGCTAACCTCGCCCCCTTTTGCGCGATTGGATGGATTTTGCGCTGTGGACAATTTTATACTAACGTGGAAGTCACTGAATTTCGCCACTAAGGACAAGAGGCTTTGTCTCGATTACTTGTTTAATTTCGGTTCCAAATACACAAACCACGGGACTGTATGCGTCATGCCTCGTGAAGCAGACACCGCGTTGTCACATGGGCGCTTGTCATCTGTAGTGTAGTTTTTTTCGGATATTTTCTGTGTCAGACGCCGTATATGTAAGAACTGCATGACCTTCAATTTTGGATATCTGCACGGATATTTCGGACATTGGTTCTCTGGATTTTTTGGTCATGTCCTGTTTAAAAAATACATGTAGGTTTGTTGTACCATTTGAATGATGCAAGTTTGCCTTTTGTGAGACTTATTCTACGCTCTCACGACGCGTGGGTGTAGGCAGTAAAAGGGTCTGCGAGGTCTCGTATTCGCCTGTCGCTCAGCCAGCTTTATCGGCAAGTGGGCAGTGCCTGATCTCCGCACAAGGAGTGCTTCAGACGTAATCAGTCCTAATCGTTATCCATTCGCCGTCTTTCACATTCAGTGGTGGACACTGCACAGCCGTGTTTTGTGCACCGTTAATTGTGGCGTGACTTGGGTGCTTGCGTGACTTGGATGCTTTATATTGTTCAAATATGTATTGGAAACACTTAAGTCGAACACTTTTTCCATTTGGTTTCAAAATTCTGCCTCTCAAGCGATTAAACGTGGGATTCGAAATTCAAGAAAGTCGATTTAACAGTATGCATTGAAGACATCCAGACATCTACTGTCTTAAAAGCCCAGTCATTTGAGGCAAGCTGTGCAAGCGGCAAAGCAGTCGCTGGCCCAATAATAAATGCAAAATATTAAACTATCAAACCATCGATTCTCTCACAAGTCTTTTTTTCCAAACATTGTCGGATCCGGTTCATATACCCTCTAAACTACCCGATAGGTTCAAAATATGTGAGCCTATCTGCGGCGACGAGCTGAAATGAAAAAAACGCCAATTGTATTGGAAATACTTGTGTGGCCATTAACGCCATCAATCCAACAGTTACCGCTTCTGTAGTTTACACTACTTGGTAGAGGTGTGGGGCGAAACGGTGTTTCAGAGGGGTAAACGAAAGTGCTGTCGTCAATGCGGTCTCCACGTGTTGATTTCGCACAACACCTGTGACAGCTTTCAGTCAAATATAAAAAAACTTACCTTTCAATTTCTCTACGTTGCATGAAGACCAAGTAGTCAGTCGGTTCTTTGTCGGAGTTACCGTGCCTGTTTTGTCCGCCCGACGGAAAATAAGCCACTACCTCGTAAGCACGCGAATGATTTATTGGCCCCCTCTCGTCGCGTCGTCGGCGTCTGGCCTTGTTGTGGTGGTTTAAGTCCCTTATAATTCAGCGTGAATACGTCACGAGCGTACAATCGGGACGGCGATTGCAAACAAGTTTCCAATTTACACATGACCCTGATCAGCTGACTGAGACCTCACCGTCGTAGTTTGTTCATTTTTTGTGCTAACGCAGGTGGCCGTTGTCCGACTTGACGCCGGTGGTCGTGCGGCAGAGCTGTGCTTGCATCTCGATGCTCCTCATTGTGCGTGATTATTCATCAAGATTAATTTTGAACAAAGGCGACCACCACCATTGTGCCAGAAAACCGTTTGATATTCGGCCATGCACTTGTCCACTGACATGTTGACTTTATTTAAGGCAGTCACTTGGTCCTTACCGCACGAAATGTAATGTACGTAATCACGATTTGCTCGTCACTGACTTCCGTTTTATTGTGTAAATCATACATGAGTTCTTACGCTACAATTACAGAAATAATCGTTTGTGCTTTTGTCATGCTTGCATATCAGCGTTGTAAACTTCTGAGCGTGGAAAAGACGCTCACATTCCAATCTAGTTTATCGTTTCTGAATTTATTTCGTTTACGCCACATTAGTAGATTCAAACGATAGGATTTGGAGACCTGGTACCTAATGATGTCCACATGTTTTCATCGTAGTCATTTTCATCATGAACCTGTAGTTAAATGTGTTGTTATTGAATGAGAATAAGGATTTGAAGTGACAAAATCCAATCATGGGGTGGTTGGCGAGAGATCTCGTAGCTTTAAAGGCGCTCCTCTCCTCCGTAATCCGTGCGATGTGCGCCATCGGATCTTCTGTTGTGACCTTCCACTGGAAATTCGTACATCCTGTTTGAAAAGATGTCTGATTAATGCCTAGTACCCACCATAATCAATTATGCATGTGTAAGATTAACATGTCTCTCGCATAATTTAGCTCGGTATTTTCCATATGATGACCCATCTACTCCTACGTTTTACTAGGTAAGCTCCTTCTCGCATGATGTTGTACAAATTGTGGCACGTGTCAACAATATATTCCGGATTGTAAATACCGTAAGTTTGAACTTTAATCATTATCTACCTCACTTGTGTATAAGTGGAAAAATGTAGTAGACGGTAGACTTTCTTGCTGATTGGTCATACTTTGAAGACCAGTCGAATCACGGTAGTTGCACGATTTTAACGAAGTTACAGTCTGTTTCACACGACTTGATTTGTCAAAGTCACTTTTAATTGGCTGAAATTTGACTAAGATTTAATTGTTGCTTTTGGTGCTCAATGAATAATGGGACAATTTGCCAATTATCAAATGGAAAAATGTCAGCAAGATATAAGCTCGTGATTTGACTGCAGCGAAAACAACTTATGTGTAGAAGTGCAGAAGATTGTGCAAAGTGGACAAAGATTTCATCGGAGAAACTTGATGTCAAATGTCTAGCTCCAGGAAGTCTTCAATGATTTCTCGATGCCAGCATTCAAAATTTAGTCAAAATGAAGGCATAGTATTTGCTCGATTTGCAATGTGCCAATGGTTAATAAATTTTACGTTTGAGTTTAGGCAACTAAAAGGTTGTTGTGGGATTTGAAGAATCTTTCATCACGTCGGGATTACCAATTGTTGTGGGTCCCAGCTTGTGGTTTTGAGCCGCGCCGGAGCCACTGAATTAACCCTGGCCCGATTACGCTTCCATGACACCCCCGATGAAGAGAAAGACCGGAGAGGACGTGGCCACAACCGTTTACTTCAGAGCTCAACCACGTTGGTGTCGTTGTGTCGTGGGTGGCATTTGCGCTTGTGTATTTATGCCTCAGATGTGTGAGTCATACATGCGCTAACATCGAGACCTAGGTGTGAGGATAATCCAAGATAAATATTCGTGCGAATGAGGGGGGAGTTAAGGCTCCGCGCGGCTGGCGACATGCTGCGAAAAAGGGAACCCTGTGTCGGAGGATGGAGCGACTGGATTAAGGAGTGTGTATTACCACAATTCACAACATTGTAGTTTGTGTCAGTAGCGACGAAGCCTTTTCTTTTAGTTATTAGGATGTGATTGCCTACTCGTTGAATTCTGTCATGGTTTTGTAGTCTCCGTTATGCTACAGCTATCTTAATGCAGTTTTGTTTACACATTCAGCTATTTGCTCAATTCAATGTGCGATTCGTTGTGGTGGGCCTACAGATTTGGGAAAAGAATCGGGTGAATCTCGAAGCAGAGGAGCATTTATTGAAAACACTTGCCAGCTTTAAGCGTACCGATGTGGACGTCCGTCACGATTGCCTGTTTGCCCTACTGTAAGTACTGATCTAAAGTTTCGTTTTTTATGTGAAATTATCCGTAATCGCAGTGGCGTGTTAGGATGTAAGATTTTTCACCGGTTGACTCGTGAGGTGCTTTTGCCTATCTTGGTTCATTCGGAGCCCCGTGACATGATAATCGATGAAGAGGCATTTACATTCCTTCTTGTAAATGGGGACCCTAGTTGGCTAACATCCTTTTAGTGTAGGAGTAATGTCTACTCACAGGGAAAGCACCAATTCAGGAAGCATTCAGGAACATAGCTTGTTGTAATTAATAAAATTTGATGGGGCACCCGAATGCTTATCTTGAACAATTGTAATAGACGGGCATCACTTTTGTAAAGACCTGCTAACTACTTGTTCAAAACTTGCTTATCGACATTGCTAAGTTTTATAAGAATTCAAAAATGTTTTGATTTTTAGCGCTTAAATCATGGTGTAAATTCTAGCGAAAATTCCTGTTTTTACTGGATCGCTTGCTCCTATGAATTAGGGACGCGCTTGGTGATCTCCAAAATAAATGTTCTATTTAAGTTCGGTTAGAACTGAATAAAACCGAAGATTGTTGTGAAGTTGCAATTTGAATTCGAGTGTTGTAAACCTCCTAAGGCGATTGGAAAATTGTTTGTCGCGACGAGATCATTTTCATAGCAGGATGCTATCTTACTTTTCCCAATATTCATCTGTTTTTCAGTGGTGACACTGACCAAACCTCGACTACCCGAGGACGAGCTAACAAAGAAGTCATGTGCAAATATTCGTCATGTGTCTCCTTTGTCCGGGTAATTAATTTCTCTTTGCCCTCATCTATTGTCTTGATTGAATTAAGGAGATCAATGAGTGGCCTCTAGGTTTGGCTTCGTCGACTAGTGACCTTTTTGTTGACCTTTTACGCCCACATTCACTCCCTCCGTAGGAGAGAGGAGCAATGCAGCCTCCATTCCTTTCCCTCCTCATGCGTTTGCAGCGGTTCGTTTCTCTGCTAAAATTGGAGGCCACGTGTTAGCATGGTCCATTAGCCCTTCTGACTGAGAATTCAGCAATGAAACGTCAGAACGTGGCTTTGTCGTAACGCATCAGGGTTTTTTGCGTCTGTTCAAATCTGATGACCGAAATGCTTGATTTACGCCAAACACGCCATTCCGTAGAAGTACATAGCTTTCGAAGTCGATAAATCCTTCGATAGCCTGACCTTTTCCCAACTCGAGTTAATCAAATCCACGGCAGTTTGTTGATGACTCATCCCGGGCACCAACAACTTGGGCTGAAACCGATGCAGGGTGTACGTATTATGTCGAAAATGTCGAAGGCACAAATATGAAGGGTTAGTTGCTAATGACATAAATTCTAGGAAAACTCGGCCAAAGCCTTGCATTTAAATGGCACACACTCCCGAACTCTGCCCTGGTTCACTCAAATGTGGCAGGAACAAGCCTTCAGGTGACTTACGCTAAATAATTTCCCTAAAATAAATAGTTCTTTTGATGCTGTAGGCATGTGCTGGACTTTGTGTAAACTTTCGTTAATCAAATAAAGGGAGCAAGGGCGGTAATGTGATCGGTACTTTACTGTATTAGGAAGTAAAGCGTCCCCGAAACGATATTCTGACGCTGTGAATAAGTGTGACAGGTTATTTTCATTCAACAATGGCTATGTCACTTTGCGTATTTCATCCTCTGATTCATGTTCATTCCACAGTCTCGCCGAAATAATGCCCAAATGTTTACTTCAACGAAAAGCAACTTTTAGGGACATTTGTAGGTCCACAGTGTCCAAGAGTTTTCGGGAACGCTTGCATCATGGAACCCTTTTGGAAGTAGAAGGTCCAGTCTCGAAAAGAATTCACAACCGCAAATCAAATAGCCCTCCAAACCTGCATTCTAACCCGATTCTTGTTTTAAGAAGTATGATTAGTGCAGACAATGACCTAAAGGCTCATTAGAGTCCTCGCTTTCAAGCACGATGCATCAACGAGGTTATCCAAAAGAGAGTTTAAAATGTGATTGTTATGTGGTTTTAGAGCTCTTAATCCGCCGATTAGGGGATGTTTCGTGATATGAACCTCAACTCTCAGGAAAAATATTTTGACCTCTGCTATTCAAAATATTTGATTAAATGGGTCTACAAACCTAGAATCGAATAAGCTTAAAGGATAAGGAAAATTGTCATGATATTCAGCTCATACTTTGTCACTACAGCAGCAATAGTCATGCGGCCAATTCTATTGCTTCATTACTGGAGGACTGCACCAGATTTTTGTTAGTACACATCCAATTACCAAACCACTTATTAAAGTGCTTTGTGTCCAGATGTTGCTTTCGCCACTACAATTGCTGTAATGAATAATCAGGCTTTATTGCAATTTCTCGCGTTTTAGGTAGCAATTAAATAAGGGGCTCTGTTGACCGAGCATTGTTAGTTTTAAAGAAGTCGCCATGTTGCGCAATCGTTTCGTGCCACTTTTTCCTTTTAACGAACCAATTTCTAGCCTCGGATCGAGTTGATTACTGGATGATGTCAACTGTCGAATCTCACGTCCGGTCTCCCACTTATGTGCACTTTTGAGTTTGGGTCTCTCACTGAACTCTGTGAGCTGTATGGCAGTAAAACACATGTTTCGAGACGTGCTTCGAAACTTGGGACTTGAATTTCTCTGTCTAATTGAATAATCCCACCACATCCTCATAACTTCACTGCGCAGTGGCTCCTAGCAAAATCGCAGTGTTATCAAGACGACCGTATCGTTACCTGTCTCGGTTGCGACGGAAAAGCTTTACGTTATTTTGAAGTTGTGCAAAATCTGTTTGCTAAGCATCGTTTGCCGAGTTTCCTTCACCAAGTCAACTTTGCGGCGGGAAATTTTTTTATAAAAATGAGCTTCACATTTGCAACGATAATGATGATGGTCTAGCAAGCCTCCAACATTGCTGGAGCATTATTAAGATATCAAAGGTTTAAGCACAGTTACTTGAATTGACTGGTCATGGCTAAATTGCGCGTCTGGTCATCCATGGTGCCTCAAAGAAAACATGTGAATTTACCTATGTTGACGGTTCCTTGAGAAGACGTGCGATTGGAACCGTTCAGGTACTTTGTAATTTCACCTTTGCTAGGCACAACTTGTGGGTCAAATTCAGGTCATTCTTTAAGTGAGTCACCGGTACAAAGGAGGTCGTGGCAGTGCTGCTCTTCTGTCTTCTGACTGCAAGTTTACTGCCATTCTTTCACGTCTTTTAGGATTCACAGTACATGGAGGTGCACGAAACGGCTCGAACAGCGGCCCACGAATTAGGTCACAATTTCGGCCTCAGGCATGACACGGAAGAGTGTGAGTGCCAGGGCTGCATCATGGCTACTGGTGTTGAGTAAGTTCACTTTTGAGTACGTTGGGGTTTTTGATAGAAGAGCCAAGCCATAATTTAAGAGTTAGTGAGTTGCCTATTCATTTATATAAACGGTCATGATTTCCCACTAAGTGATCAAACAAAGAAGTAATCCCCTATGGTGAAACGGAAAAGTGTTTCTGATCCTTAAATTCTACGTTCTAATATCTTCAAGGATATTCTTCCAAAAAAACATACACCTGTTACCCATCTTTTTTGTTCCTAAATTCGTAATCTGTAGATTACTTGTTGGGTATCAATTGAAATTCGGCCTAATAATGCTTAAAGCTCTGCAGTACACAAAAACTACTCCTATGTTGACATGCATATGAATGAAAACAGCCTGATCACTGAGGTTTCAAGTATCTTTTCTCATTTTTGGCAATGCACATTAGGATGTCTCGTGAGAAACCGCAACTCTGCTTTATTCTTTAGTGATCCTGTCAAACTTACAATGTTTGTGCAGCTCCTAGTTTAGCGATTAACATGGTAATAAACTTCTCATCTTGATTGCAAATAATTGTGGCTACCAAATTGCAGATAAGGTGTGCTTGTGAATTCCAACAGGCTGCCCAAAGCATTAAAATTACTTTATTCGTGGCGACATTAGTGTCAAAAGGTGTTGTTTATGTGCTTCAGCAAACTGCGTCTGAACCCAAATGTGGACCCTAATGATCTAAAAGTTTCCTTCTGTTTATAATGTCATCGAAGATGCGCAATAGTCAACGAATGCTTTATTTCTATTGTGCAAATATGCATGTATTTTAGGTTTGGAACAACAACGATGGAGTGGTCTCCCTGCTCCATCCGTGATATGCCAAATCTCCTTCATTATGGAATGGGAGCGTGCCTTCATGATACACCCGTGAATTCACATTCCAGTATTCTACCACGCCAATCCAGAAGGCTTGAAGTCAATGGGCCGAGTATTGTTCATGTCTACACCTCGAGTAATTCTCGGCGAGGCACTCCCGAACTGCTCCAGGCGGCTCCGAGAGCAGTGAAGAACTCCCTCTGCGGAAACGGTAAACTCGATCCCGGCGAAGAGTGCGACTGTGGAACTGTGTAAGTGACACTTACAAGGGCAAAAGCTCGTCGTATAGTCAGTAATGAGGGTAGTACACATTTGCGACAGCTTGTTTGGCTTTCGGTAGATAAAGGGACCTAATTCACGCTTATTAAGGTATGTGGTACGTTCCTGACATATACTAATACGAGAATACACTGGCGGTCATCGGTTTGCTGGCAATACTGAACAAACGACTTTCTGTTGTTGTAACAACATATTTCGTTAAAGCGTGTGAATGTGAAGGTGTTGATGCCATTGGCTAAGCAATTCTTTCGATTGTCCGAAGGATTTTCAAGGGATTCAGACGACGGCCTCAATGAGTAAGGCCTTTGATCACTTGTTTTCAGCACGTTCTAGGTGAAATGTGGGTCAGGTTTAAAGCAACCGAGATTCGGCTGCGTAAACTGAACTAAGTGCAGCATTCTAGACATGTAACCACAAATCGCATTAAATAATATTTATAACATGGATTCGGTAATCAAAGGCTTTAGTTGAAAATTTCATTGAAAGGTTGCCGGCCAGTTGAGTCTTTTCCTCCAGACAGTTTCAAAATAACTCAAATTTGATGTGATAATGTACATTAAAAATAGCTCATGGTGTAATTCTTGATAGTTTTGATAGATTCGAATCAGCTACCTAAGAAAATATCATTTTTAGAATATGCAGGAATGCACTCACCTCAGCGTTAGTTTTGTGCGTTTTAATTATAAAACGGACATAAAAAAGTTAAGAAGTATTTTGTAGTTCTGTGAGGAATTTTCGTGGTCATCGAACGTTAGTGGGCAGGAGTCTGATTGGATGTGAGCCCAAGTTTTGAAATCTCCTCGGTTGAGCAGACGTAAAGTGTATCTTGAGATATTTCTTCCCGCGTTTAATACATACAAAGTATTTGCTAGATGACGGGTTTTATAAGCACTATACTATGTTTGCTGAGGTTTGCCGTAACTGAATAACTCCTGTTTCCCCTTGCCATCCAACATTGCCTCAACCACCTGGTTTTTTACACACATGAAAAACGTCTAGGAATAAGTGTCATTTGCTTACGTTAACAAACTGAGGTGAGCTGTACTTGGGGTATGCGAATTTATGAATCTGAACACTGGCATGATAGTTGGCGGTAGCTTCCACCCGACACGCTCGATTTTAATTGCAACCGGTGAATTCGCAGCTGCGTGGTAGGGCAGCTGCTTTACACTCCTTTTGTTCGTTGACACTTACAGAAATCAACTACAAAGAGACTGCCGCAAGGGCGGCACTACAAGGCAAACAATACCACTTTCTTACCCACTAGGCACAAGTGTCCGTCTGTTAAAGTAGTGGGTCAATATACAAAATGACGTTCATGGGTCTTTTGAGCATATTTTATCAGCACAAACAGATGCTCTCAGTTTTTCAGCTTGAGAATCGGTTGGTTGCATAAGCAAGTAGTCTTGGGTCTACAGCGAGGAGATTGATCAATAACATGAGCAAACGCTCCTGGATTGGCTACTGAACCGATCTCGTTAGAATGTGGCGATAATTCATCACTTGCTGCTAACTATTCTCTGCATATGCGGCCTACTTTCACACTTCCATGCCAGTTGGTTCTCTGAGCCGGTTTTATCCGACACAAGCAGCCATGGTAAAAGTGGTTGGGTTTAGACATGTTCATGCGGAATTTCCCGTGTTTTTAATATCTACTGTATGTACTTGGAAGCTGGTTCAAATGTTGGTCCTACTGGTGTTGGTCCCCGATGGTGGCTTCGCTGTGACTAGTGCCGCGGCAACCGCTTCTGCTTCCATGAAGGTCATTCGGTTTAAAATCATGTAGATACGGAGATCTTGGTGTTGCACACTATCAGTGGCTAACCAACCTCGCTAAACTGGGCAAATTAGTCTCTTATTATTATTATTTCTCTCTACAGTCATTGTTTTACTATTATGGGCAATTCAAATATTTTATCCACATTCGCTGCAAACTACACTTCGGCTCATGCACAAAAGGGAATATTTGCGTCGTTACGTCAGTACCAAATGGCTATTCGGGCAATTACCCGCTTTACCTCCACCTAGCAGGGGGAGATAAAGCAGGAAATTTGGGTTCCATTTGGGCTTAACATTTGCGCCGTTGATTGGTGGGGTTTTGTGGATTTGCGGGTTCATCCGGGTAGCATGTGTGTGGACGCGGTGCATTGGCGGTGGCTTACGGGCCATGTGCATCAATTTTTAAGCCCCCACATTGTAGGTGCATCGCAAGTAGTGTAACCTGACCAGCCTTTCCTGTTATCGTAGCTTTAAATTGCTTCGACTTTACAATTGTCCGATATGGGGATGTTTTGTCTGTGAAAACCACGTTGGTGTTGCATACTTTGAGCCCCAGTGGGCTTCGAAATATGCGGTCTGAAAGTTGTGCCTGAACATGGAACACTTTTTAAGTTACCTGTAAAACCCTAGACCTGATTTAGTCTCCGGTCAAAGTACACGCCCGAGTCGTCTTTTTTAGATCTAACTGTTTGTCAGAGTGCTCCACATCAGGCGCAGTATTTTAAGGTGGAATTAAATGCCAAACTACTTTGATCTGTCTATAATCCTACACACTGAGCTGGAAGACGCGTAACTGGCAGTTCAACTACACGCAAAAATGTATCTGCTACATTTTGTTATGAAAATGATGGTTCTTTGTAGGGATACATGTCCCAAGGATGTTCAGTTATGCTGTGATGTGAAAACGTGTCGTCTCCGTGATGGAGCCGAGTGTGCGACCGGCTCCTGTTGTGATATTCAATCTGTCTTCGGTGATACTTCCCGGACCACGTGCAAGCTTAAGCAGAGGGGCTCAGTGTGTCGCGAGGCGGGCAACTCTTGCGATCTTCCTGAATACTGTGACGGGGTGTCAGAGTGGTGTCCCGCTGATTTCTTTAAAACGGATGGGGAAGCCTGTTATACTAAAGAGGGATACAAGGTTAGTGTTTTGTCCACAAATTATCCATTTTACCACTAGGCAATTACCTGGATTCCGCTTATTGCTACATGCGTATTGAAAAATCCTAACCTCGCTCTTGAAAATTGTAAACTGCATCATTTACACCTTTTTGATTTAGCAATCCTCGAGCATCCACAACGGAACTGGCAATAAGTCGTAAATCTATTATAAGTCGGGTTTAACCTTAAGTTTGCACCAAAGCGCTATTCACATAAAGGGCTTTACGAGAATTTTCCATTGAGTAGTAGATGGAGACGTTTACTTTCATTCTTGTCATACGGCGAGTCTATTGAATTCGATGGTAGTTTGAACCTTCCCATGCACAGTGTGGTGTATGCGTAAACAAGCAGGGCAAAGGGTCTTAATTCTAAACCATCGGGTGCATGTTTCATGCACGAAACTTGGCCTGCATTGACCACGTTTTAAGGACCATCTTACCAAAAGCGGGGTACTTTGCAACCAATACACTTTCCTTGGAAATTAACGAAGACTACGTGGCACTTTCGAGGACGAAGATGCTACTTCAAAGGTTGTTTTAAACGCCTCTGGCTGGTCTAGTAGTAAGCACTACTGCCTTGTCTCTCGTTTTTTCACCGCCAGATGGGTTTTGATGGTGACTGCCTTCAGCAGTTCCCACTGACACAGACCAACTAATGATAATTATACACTGCACGAAAGTGTGTTACCTAGTTGTAATGTATGGTTCCGTTGACGCGTACTCTAGATATGCTTATATTTTGGTGCATCGATTTCCCCGACAAGTAGAAGCCAAGTGAAGCATTGTCCAGCAGAATGTTATTGCATTCTACTAGGTTTTGTTTGCACTGTTATCATTTTGCTGCTATAGTCACTAAATCAGATACATGAGTTGTGTGTGTGCGTGTTTTAGTCGCACTGCATCCGCGGGGGTTGCAATGCCCCCGATGAGTGGTGTCGTGTGCTCTGGGGCAACACGGCGACGGCAGCCGGCCCCGGCTGTGTTGAATACAACCTACTGCGAAACCAAAACCAGGCCGTCGATGATGTCGCAAATTGCGGGCGTCTTCGACCGCAAAGTGATGAGCGCTGGAAGGAGATGAGTCAATGGCCCCGCAAAGCCTGTAA
Source organism: Mesocestoides corti (assembly GCA_900604375.1). NCBI lineage: Eukaryota > Metazoa > Platyhelminthes > Cestoda > Cyclophyllidea > Mesocestoididae > Mesocestoides > Mesocestoides corti. The sequence continues at coordinate 63,484 of UXSR01005412.1, read as the reverse complement.
AGACTGGTAAGCACTATGTGACAAGTGATTATTTCTCTCGTCCTTAGCATCCAATACTTGTTAACTAGAAGATTCTGCTCTCACAGCTCGCTGTCAACGACTTGTCGCACCGACGTCTCATAAACTCTGGTGAATCCTCCTGTATCAGTTTGGTTTGGCGTTCATGAAACGGACAATTTTGTAATTTAGGCTATCACTAGTGAAGGCAGATGCCTTCGTTTGCATGTAGAAAATATCTGCACATTTCCACCTTCACCCCTACTGAGTTCCTTCGATTATTTTCAACTGCGTGACTGTTGATTAAGTTATGGCCCAGGCGCCCTGTTGAATTAAACAATACCCACCTACATGACTCACATCTTATATGGTCTATTACCCTCGGGCTTGCAAGTGTGAGCAAGTATTCCCGACGTCACATTATTCTCTAATTCTGACTGATGATCAAAAATGATTTCAGAGATCATTTTTTTACGATTGCTTCTTATTACAAAAACTATTTGCTTGTGATGCGTGAGTTCGTAGTATTGGCGTTTCAAGGCTCAATGGTGGACGTGAGTCGCGCAATTCCGCTATGGTGATCTCAATTAAGAACAAGCAATTGCATCCGTCATTCCGTTACTCCAAACGGCGAGCTTGGAAATAAGTACAGATTTTAAAATCAGTTAGTGTTTGTCAATGACCCTAAGCCTTCTGTTTTGTTTATTTTGGTAGGGCTGATGCAGAATGCGGTCGGCTGTGGTGCACACACAGGAATGAGAAGGCGATGCTGATGGGCTGGCAAGAGCAAAAGCGGCGTGTCGACCCGCATTCACAGAGGACGTGCGTCGCCTTGGTCTACGATCCAGTTGATCCTCTCCAACAGGACGCCATCTCTCAGAAAACGGGCTACCCTAGTCCGGGCTGGGGCGATGCTGCCTCCGTCACACAGGACGCCGGAATGGTCCCAGACGGAACACCCTGCCAGAGAGGCGTAAGTTTATCCTGAGTTGCCTGCTTCACGCCAGTGTTACACGCATCCACTGTGTCGCTTGTTCCGGTCTTGTGAATGTAATTTTACCTAAAAATGTCGAAACTAAAGTAGCCTAATGGTGGTTACCAATTTACTGTTTATTACTGAGATTTCGTAAAGTTGAATTGGCTTTGCCCGAGTTTAAAAAGAGATAAACTGTTCTTTTCTTAATTATACGTGGTAGGTCCGGTCGTAGCACTAACCTACCTCTCTCTAGATTGGAGTTGAAAAGTTGATGACCCAAGACTTAGACGTCACTAGCTAACCTCTGGTGCTGTCCTGAGTTAGGGCGAAAAGTACTCGCAACGCCCCCGAAACAGGGCTTCGCTCGTGGTGCCTTTCACCTCCTGATTTCGTGACTAAATCGATCACTTGACGATCATAAACACTTTTAGTAAATTCCATCTTTTGGGCTCTTAACAAAAACCACTTGGAGAGAATAGAGCGTGGCTTATATTTGCAAAACAAATTGGATGGCTAGGTGTTTATGACTGTTGGTAACGATCTGTGTAGAAACGAGCAAAAAGGGAGACAAACCACGGCCTGAAATACAGAATCAAGTAAGCGTGCGTTTAGCAGAAGACTGGACTTACAATTGACGCCTTCGCCAATAAAACGCCATTGTGACATCAAATCGTAGTTCGAACAAGTCAGCTTTCGGTAAGTTTCAAGTGCGTTTCGTGACGGCCAGAAGGTAGATCAGGAGGTTCGCGACCATGGCCTCCTGTAACAATAAAGAAATTACACACAAGAACCACAAATTGGCTGCACCTACAAGGGTACTTTGAATTTAAGAATTCTAAGCAAAAATGAAATAATCTTATGTGACGATGTTTCGCCGGAGTGTTTTCTAGAAATTGTTCGACACTCAACTTGCTGTCCGCTTGCCTTCAATTTACTTTTTTCCAAAATAAAATAGCACATTAAGCGGATGAAATTAGTCTTTGGAGAAAGCAAAGCATTGATTTTGAACACATTAAAAGAGGATAAGGCTTCAGGATTCCTTACAAAGGGTTACAGAGGTGACTTCGAGGGTCTTTTTAATTGAATGTTTGCGTTGAAAGAAATACACCTTCGTAGAAAAAATCTGTACTTGTAAATGAAATCTTTGTTCATTTTGAAATGTTTAACTTGCATTCGTGTGTTCTGCGTAATATTCTTCTAGTGTTAACAGTGTGGTACTTTAGTTTTCGGTAGAATTGCTATTCCTCTTTGCTTATTTCAGCGGACTGCATGCTCACGCATTTCTTTTTTAGGAAGCTTTTAGAGGTTTACGCCCAGATTATTTTATCTAGTTTCAAGTTTTGAGTGCGCTATGTGTAAAATTCACTTTTTGAGTACCACTTCTTCAACAGATGTGCTACAATGGAACCTGCATCGGGAAAGATGACCTCCCATTCCGGAAGACCTGCAATTGCAATTCCAACGGGGTGAGTGAGGCTCATTTGCTTATTGGTATATTATGCCGAAGTAATGAATGTCCATTTCTTTGCTATTCTTAGGTGTGCAACAACAGGGGCAATTGTCACTGCAACATCGGCTACGCCCCACCAGACTGCACGCAAAGCGGCAACGGGGGGTCGATTGATAGTGGACCGCCGCCTCCCTGTAAGTCGCCTAAAAAGACTGCTTTGTTGCAGTCTGCTTTTGCCACGATTAAATCGCGGCCCTCTTCTGTTATACCCACCAGCAGACTTTCTTAACTTGCACTCATTCTGGAAGTCAGTGCACGTTGCTTTCTGTGCTATCAATTTCCTATTCCCTACGACACTGTTGTGCTATTACCAGTTGTCAAAACTGGAAATCACGCACATTCGGACTATCTGTGCACCTTAAATGTTCTATGGTATGAGCTTACGGGAGGACTGGACAAATGACTCCAATGTCTGTAGTGTGTTGAATTGAAGATAAAGTGCACTTTCCCCTATCGTCACAACTTGTAACTGAAGCTAAATAATCCAGACGATACTCACAGAATTGCCGTTTAGAGGTTGTCTAGGTCACCTTAGCCTCGTCTGTGAAATGATATTATACTTTGCTGGGTTTGTCACTGATGTTTTATGACCTCGACTGTTTTTACAATCAATTGGTCTCTGAGTGCTAGGGTTTATTCTGACCTCGCATCAGCTGTTGCTAATTTTATGTTATTCCGAACACAGTTGACCTTTGTCGTTACCCTTTCCGTCTAGCATGGTCTAGACTACTTTTTGCAGGATAATCAATTCGGTTGGTTTCTCTATGTGTGTTGGAGATCCAGCATTCACCAGGATGGCTCATCGCATGTCAGGATTTCGTCATTGTTTACTCAGTTATCTCAAACACGCCACTTCAAAGAGTTGCCCACGCCACCCTACCCTACTCACAGCCTTGATCCATCAGTCAAAGTTATCGTTGACTAACATAAGTGGGCACATTAAGACTGACTGACACATTAAGAGCTCTCTATAAGAGGTCCTGCCTTGTCTTACACCAGAGTGGGAAGATAAGGGCTAGCGTCAGACAAGGGATCTGGGGTGCCGGTTATCTGATGTCAGTTTGACTTTGTTAAAAAATGTACCAATGGCGAACCAATTGTTGGTAAATCGTTACGTCTCAAAAGGGGGAGAAGTGCCATAGTTGGAGACCAGCAGATGAAGCGCTGGAAGTGTAGACGCCTTTCTTTTTATTCTTTTTGCGTCCATTTGTGCTCATCTTACAGTACTTACGTTTGATGGCATCAGCAAAACACCTTGTACGATCAATAGTAGCGCGTTGTAATACCATGTCAGAATGCCGAAGCAAAAGTTAGAGTGCCTCAGGTTAGTCATAAAGAATGCCAGCCTAAAACTACGAATAAATGTGGATTATTCACTTTTTTTAAATTTTAGCATGGCACAAATATGGCTTCATATTCGCCTTGTGCTTCATAGTATTTATTGTCAGCCCGGGCTTCCTGATCTTTATTTGCTGTCTGCTATGCCAGTGCAAGAACAGAAGGCTCGTTTGCCCTCAATCTGGTCCCCTTCCACCCCCATCTTCTTACGGAGAACCATTTGACTGTGCTGATTTTGCCAAGTCCATTGGGTAGTTTTCCCATTTGTAAAAACCGAACTACTTAAATGCTAGTAATAGGAGATTAACTTTTCTTTTCAATACCTAGGCGATTTTGCCGAAAGTGCAGGCCTCAATTTAACAACGACCCGCCGGTAATCATTGCCTTCGGGTCGCCGGGCCCCAAGGCAGTGATCGAGAGAGGGCACTATTTCACTGCTAACGGAAACGTCAAAAAGGGCCCCGGTGTTGCCACGCAAAACGGGGACTCCGTGAAAACTGCCCTCACAAAAGTGAAGGACAAATGCCCACCAATCGGCGCCAGCACAGTTATTGCAACCGATTCGCACAACTTCTCACCGAGGACATTTCGTCGAGAACTTGTCAAGGAGTTTGGATCCGATCGGAAAGTACCGGGCTTCTTAAGGTGCGATGAATTTGTTTTAACTTCTCTTTCGTGTAAAGAAGCCCTTAAAAGGGCTTGTCTCCCTTCTGGTCATTGCAGTGGTGATTTGGATAATGCCTTTTTCAGAGATCTAGAGGCTGCATGGGAGGCTGCTGAGCGAGAGGCGGGCGTGTTGAAGCAGCCCTCCGGTTCGCCTCCCTCCGGGTCCAATACAGGCGGCTGTGCACGCGTGGAGATCTCAACCCCACGTCTCGAGAACACGACCTTTAAGGGCGAGATGCAGTCTCTCGCGTCGGCCGTCCGCGTCCAGCAGCAGGTGGCCGCACGCCGTTGTCCAGCTGGCGCGACCCCGCGTCGACACCAGGCCCCACCAATCACTGCGTTTGACGAGGTGAGGGGGAGGCAGGCGACCGAGAGCGCATCCGCGCAAGCAAACCAGTCAGATAAGCCTGACATCTCTGAGCCCACCCTTCAGACATGCACGTATAAACACGGACTCATGGAACTTCCCGAGGCCTATTCAACACTAAAAAATCCCAAAAAGGGAAAAAAGCCTAGACCAACAACTGGACACACTGTTTCACAGCCAAAGCGGTAACGAGACCCTGCCTTCCATTGCGATTACTTCTGCATTTCTCCCGAAATCTTTCCACCTAATCTGAGAACAAGGCCCATACATCCAGATGAAGGAACATTCCACAATCTTGTGAGTAGTCTGATTATGCCACCATGGCTATTATTTTTCTCCAGTCCGGCGTATCACAATGTCTTTCCCAAATTAAGAACACTTTTGCTTCTACGCCAGCATTATCAACAAAAGATGAACAAGAAGTCTAGGGAAACGTTTTATGTACTCCAAACTATTCCAGCGACCTGCTTACTTTCTTGCCCTCCACTGAATACTAGCGCTCTGCTTGCGTTAACCTTGCTTTGTGGTTTTTTTCTCTCTTTTTTACAACTACCTGTGTATGTACAATCACGACCCATAGGTGATTTGATGTTTGATGTTGGCTGGGATGCAAACAGCCACATAACAACTAACTAAATGTACGTGATGAAAATATATAGATCTCTTATCTTGCAGAAAAAGCCCGACAACTCTGACAATAATGCTCAAGTTGCGCCTACTGAGTAGAGGTTTAGGCTTAGTAACGTCCCCGGCTATCAAGGACAGTTTTTAGTTCCATGCAGTGCGTCGGACACAACCGATAACTTCTAAAATAACGTATCAGATAAGATTTACAACGCAAAAAGCATTTTGTGACTCGACTCCACCTGAAGCGAACCCTAACAGGAGTGTTCATTGTTCTTGAGTATTGCCGCAAATCACCACCACAAGTGTCATCGAGAAAAGTTTTATTTTCTGTATATAAGTAGATGTGTACAAAGACCTTGATCTCTTGGATGGAAAGAATTGCTACTTACAAGCAATCGCGAATTCCACCAGTCTACAAAGAAAAAGGAATTACGAAATTTCTAACCTGATTTTGCCTCAGCTAAGCACATGTAGGCCAGGCCCAAATTCAAGCAATAATGAGAAGTCCAAACGCTGAAATCGATTACAAATATTCGGCACACCAAGCGGTCAAAAGAAATTGACGTCGGGCAAGGTTGTGTAAAATATGTACACAAATTTTGGGGGGACTAAGCTGAATGTAAGTTGCCTCAAGAACTTGCTGCAACCTATTGGAGTTGGTGTCGACAAATGTTTTAGGTCTTTGATGCAAATGGCACTAAAGTTCTATACTTGGTAGACGATGTACGTTCGAGATGTGAAAATCCCGTTTTGTCTTGCGATAGCCGAAGAAACATTACTCCGGGTGAGTTTAAACAACAACAAAAACCAGTGCCTCTGCAGCAGCTAATGCAAAAATCAAATACCCAACCCCCAGCAGATTAATCATTGCTGTGTACACCTTAATTTGGATCCACGTAGTGGAAATGCAGTCCCGTATCTGCCCCGCCAATCTCGCGCAGTTAATGCGCACCGAATGACCCCTCAGAATGCTCCGAAACAATGCTCAGACGGTCCAGGCTGTTGGGCTAAAGGGCTCCAAAGTATCGCGAAAAGGACACTCAGCAACGCACCGTGACCTGGTAAGTGGCGGTGCCAGGAGGGCGGCCGGGGTGCTTGAGGAGCCGGGCTGTGCGGTGTTCTCCGGCAAAGTCGTCCACCTTCGAGAGGAATAGGCGCACAGAGCAGATGTGACCCCAGCTATCTCCAAGGGCGGGAACTAGGTTGGCGCTTGTGATACTTGCTGAGTTGTTGGTGGTGGAAAAATCGGTAGACTGGTGAATTCTTGTCGTTATCTGGTTGGTCACTATTACCTAAGTGACGCAGAGCGGTATCATTGGCAAAAAATATTTGGACATACAGAAATGGGAAAACTGAGCATAGCTTAGTGTGTCTGGAAATACTCTGAGCTAAAGTGCATGTCGGGAAATTGCTCGTGAGTGGGATTCTGGAGTAGGTAAGTCGTTTCCGAGTTGGCTACAGTATTGTGGAAGAACGATTCATGAAGTACGTTTAAGGACACAAGTCGACGCTGTGTAACGTTAGGCTATTGCACAATGCAAATGCATAAAAATCAGCATTTTATCGGTGAGGGGGCAGCGGGTTAGTTATAGAGTAAACGACCACTTGCAAATTGTGTTTAATGTGTATCAGTCAATGATGATTAGATCCAAAGTTTCTTAGGGCTAAACATGAACGTTGAGAAATTTGTCGTTTAATATACGTTGGCTCTAATAATACAATGATCCTTCAAAAGTATTCCAACGTGGCGTGACGACAAAATCATTTTTTGTGCGACTGACACAGTTATGCAATTATAAATTCGGGTTTCTTCCTGTTATCGGTTACTGGCGGAGTTTTTAAGCGTGCTCGCTCTAATCAAAGTCAGACTAGATTCTTTAGAAAGCGTTCACAGATGTTTGCGTGAAGAGACAGAGATTAAAGTATTTTAGATGAAAATTGATGCATCATTCCAAAAGACCCACATTTGTGGTCCAGAATACGCAGATAAGCGCATCGGTGATTAAACAGCACAAAAATGAGTGAACGTACAGCTGCATTCTGAGAACCAGCAAGTGCAAGGAGGGATTGTGAAAGGGCAGCCAGTAAACGATTTCGTTGGGGAATGTCATCGAATTCGTAACGGAAGGGTAGGGCGATACTATCTACCACAATGAGTCTTACCTGAAACGAAAGACTTTAAACTAAACCGACGAATTTGAGCACTGGGAATCCGAGAACTTTGAGCTGACTTTACGAGATCAGAATAATTGACTTGTGTTGCACACTGAAGTATGCACAAGGAACTACATCAAACGACAAAAGAAACGAGTAATTTGGATGGGCAGAGCCGCCACTAATCACCAACTGGATTCAACAGTAGGCATTTTCGTGTTCTCAAAACTGAAGTCTGAATAAGCAGATACTACGATGGTCGTTTTGGGTAAAGCATTCAAACCTAACAACCGTTATTCATTCGAAGTAGCAGTAGTTTCGATCAGAAATTAAACGGCTTAAGATATTCACCGAATGGCATCGTTAGCATTATGCAACCCGCAACGGTTGCCTTCAGCCACCAAGTGCGACAATACATGAAGCAGATGAAAGTTTCTGGCGAATTCACCTTACATTAGTGTGATAACGGCAGAACTCTCCCAGAAGACGGACCGCTCTAAGCAATCGAAGGTAGTCGGTGCACCTGATGTAATGAATCCTGCTCAAGAGGCTATCTTCTGTGGGTAGTTCTGATAGGGCCTCAAGGCAAGCAGCCTTCTCCTCCGCATCTGCAGCGGTTTCACCTGGAGGGCAAAATGGTGAAACAGAAGCCCAGTGAAGCCACGAAACGATGAGGAGTGAAAAACCGCGTGCATAATTTCCCTAAAAGTTGGGCTGCAAAATGGGAGTGCAGCAAAACAGATGATTTTGGATGTCGTTTGACTGGTGATCGCAGCTTCGAAAATTCGACGCTGTCAATGCCACAATCACTAACTAAAGTAAAAGCGACCATAGGAGCAGCGATATAATCGCGGTCATAATTTTTTTGGAACAGCAAACATTTGAGGAAAAGTATTAAATTGGGATGAAAAGTACCCAACACCAATGTAAACTTACCAAGGCTGTCAATATACTGCAAAACACGAGGAGCAATCTTAGCCTGGCAGTGTTTCACCAAGTCCGCAGCCATCTGAAGCAAGCGTTTCGGCATGAAGTTGCCCTCCGTGTCAATAAAAACAGCCTCGCCAAACAGTCCGCCACACCAATTGGGCAACTGAACCGTAAGACAGGTTTGCAGGCTAAACACATAGCGATTATACCATTAAGATAAAACTCTACTTTCCCAACTAAAGGGTTATGAATTAAGTTTATCATATGTGGCAAGAAACTCCGGGTCAGGAATGTATACATCTAGCACCTAAAAGGAGGTCTCAGCACCAATCGTTGTCATTCATCAATCGACTTCATGTTTTGCAAGGCGGGTAAGTTTAGTTAGTTTTCAACGGCGGCCACTTGGCTGATGTAGAAAAATGAGATAAAAACCGAAACATCAGAGAATGGACTTATCAATTGAAAGAAATGCATATAGAGCTCTCAATGCGAGCGCAGACCAAAATAACATCTCCATAGACTTAAGTCACAGATGTCAGTGAGCGCGCGCTGTGCGCACCGCACGCTCAAAACACGCAGTGATTGGGTACAGCGGGCCTCAAACCGCCATTACCGCCGATCCCGTTTAGAGGGAACTTTAGAGACGCTTGTGAACAATGCTATGAGCTGAAAAAAATGTCTGTTAAGCGATGAAACTGTACAAGCTGTAATGTCTCAACTTACCAAAATTGTGTTTTTCCAACGCCGGGCTGCCCACAAATTTCAGTTATCCGCCCACATGGGAATCCTCCGTCCAGTAAGTCGTCGAAACTGACAGATTAAACAAAGGGTGTGCAAATAGTTACTTCTAGCAGTCTTCCCTTGGTGCGTGAAGATAGAAATAGCCGATATTTAACAACGCAGGTGCAATGAAACCGACTTAGGGCCAGATGGGATTTGTTGTCATTTGGAATGTATGGAAGACCGAACGCAAAGGTGGGAATGCTACCTACCTTTCGTTGCGAAGAAATTTGAGCAGGATGTGAAAGTGAATCAGGTATAATGTTGGCGGCCCGCACCCGCCCCTTAAAATGGCTATAGAATTAAAGTGTACCCACGACATCAGCATGTCCAAACCCCAATCCATCGGACCATTTTAAATGTGATTGACTCACAGATGCGTACCCTCTGATAAAACACAATGCTGATTGTCGGATCAATAAACGGTCTCATACCCGGGGTTGTTTGCTCTAAAACATGCAGCAGACGAAGAGATAAGTGATTGGATGCTAAAATAATGCTCGAGGGCAAGACAGCAGATCACATTCGTTCGGACAAATACTGTATAGATTTTTCCACAGAAAAAAAAATTTAAAACATTTTAATTAAAAGCAACAAAGTCAGGAAAAAACTCACTTCTTGGACATTGTTAAAACACCGGTAGCCGGAGATCGCTCTGGAATACTCAAATCCATGGACTGGTGATGTAGTAAATGAAGAGCGGAGTGAGGATAGAAGAGATTATTGGTGAGACAGTGTCCCGTGGCATAAATGTAGCCTATATTAAGACTACTGTATGTTTGAATGATATCTGCTACTGAGGCAGCCTTGGATCGCGGTAAATGGCAGACTAAAACGTGGGGAAATAGACACTTGAACAAACATGCAGAAGAATAAGTAGTAGTAAATCAAAATGACTAAAATAATTACGAAGGACAGTACTGCACATGACTATGACTTTAGGTGATGTAAAGGTTCCAAAATGCTCGCAAGGCTCGACTAAAAATGCAAACTCGTGGCGTGGCTGAGTGGGCTAAGTTATAAAATGGGCAGGTTAGTATCCACGGTTAAGACAATGTAGAAAAAGACTTAAATTACCAAAAACCCGACATTAATCGGTCTCTTAGATTACACTTCAGTGAGTGAACGAACACTAAGAGAAATATAATGAGGTGATTTATGGAAACAATGACGCTAATTGAATTTAAAGGTTGTAAAATCCTCAATGATTTTCCCAGCAGAAATATGATGCTCAAAATAACAAAAAAACTAGACGAAGGATTGCGATGCAAATTAGCCACGGTGTTTGCCATTAAATATTAACGACTGCATTTTAAAAAAAGACTAGATAATTGCAGATTGGCGGCATTTAAGTACACACCACATCAATACTAGCAACAGGCTTATCAACTGAAATTCTGAGATTGATGCGTTTTTATCGTTAAGATATATTAATTATACTAAGCAGTCGCTTAGCCCAGGCGTAAACAAAACAACCTTATAGCTTATCGGCGAGACCATTAACAACCAAATAAACAAACATACAGATATTGCGTTTTAGTTAGAAACTTTGATTTTAAAATGACCCCTGACTATTTCGATCACCTCCACTAACTGGAACACGTATAGTACTGATGGTTGTCTAGAAGAAACAATGCTTTTCGGTTAAAAACAAAAATTTTTGAGATAATCGTTAATAAAATTAGTCCATGTGAATGGGTGAAAACAAATCTCAAGGGATGGAAAATGTGCGACATTAATTATTAAATTGCTGGTGACAGATAGAAAAGTGACAGCTAATAATACATTACCTGATGCGATTTGTTCTACAGTTAGCCCACAGACCTCTCCGACGCTAGTATAGCCAGCTTTGGAAAAAGCTCTGAGGACTAAAGTTGGAAGAGGCAAAGTCACCAGTTCCCGAAAATCTGGATCAGAGAGCATCAGAGTTCCTTGACCATTCAAAGTTAAAGAAAATGTCATACAATAGTCAACAGATTCATCTAAATTATGCTAATTACGTTTTACACATAATTGAACACCGGAATAACAGCTTCAAGTAACTCCTGAACCTGATACATGTGTAATGCGCACCAGACACAGACGTGAAGCTGCGCTATGATAGTAGCACAACGTAATCGGGAACGAGCGAAATTCATAACTAGTTTATTGGTTAGTTACTACGAGTCAGAAACTGCTGTAAAAGGAAAAAAACTGGCTAGCTTCCAAACATATGGAACGGAGCTCGAGCCCTGGCATGCCTAAAAATATTCCTCAACAAAATTTCCTACTAATTGTGGTTTTTCTTGCATAAGTAAACGAGGCAAGATTTCTAATACGAAATTCGCAACAATAGAGTATGTTTTCCATGCTCGAAAGCACGGAAAAGTCGCAGGACTAAAATGCATTTTACATGAAATGATAAATAGGTAATAGTTTTCTGAAGGGCAAACAAGCAGTTACTAACGCCCGAAAAAAATTATTAGATATCCATTTGAAAATGACTCCAAGTATTGTACAGTTAAGGGGCATAATGACACTAATAAAACCCGTATTTCAAATTGTGACTAAGATTACAGTTCTTGGATAACAAAAAATACTTTCCGAACACCACTTAGATTTAAAACACTCCTCTAAAAATGTAGGAAAACGGCAACGATCTTTGCAGAGACTTAAAACACCCCTTCAATGCATTTGCGGGTTACTTTGATGTATTTAAACGTCTATCTACCCCTCACGGATAGGTAACAATGGATTTCTTAATATGTTCCATTTTTCGAAATCCAATATAAAATTGAACTGGAAATTTTCAAAACTGTAAAAACAGCAATAGTGAACAGTATATCCTATTTTTTTGGTTTTGAATTTTAATTTATGGAAATATGATGGCGTATGAAAAAAAATGGATACTGGCTAAAAGTGCGAAGTAAGCACTTATGGAGATGGTTTGTGGCAGAGTTATGCACTTGTAGTATAACTGGCAGCAGATACACGAGTTTCTGTTACACGGCGAAGGAAATCAAATTTATAATTGCCCTGATGTTATGTGTGTCTGAAGACCTTACATATTCACCTACATTTTAAGCAGGTTATCAGTGCCACAATATTCAATTTGCAAATCTCGAAAAAGAGACTTTTGGAAATTATTTTGGTGATTAGCTGGAAAAACCGAATTTATAAATTCCTCGATTAGAGATACAGATTTCATATGAGGACAGTGAATAGCATAATGCTACTGTTTAGACACGCGAAATTCACAACACAGCTGTTCCTTTTTCCTTTAATGCAAAATTTTCATTTATATAGAATGTCGCTTGAGTTCAACCATTTACATGACCTGGTAACATTAAGCCATGGCAACAATTGATATGTTGCGCATTTCACTGTAGGAAAAAGTGCTTATAAGAAATATTGTCAAAGTGATTGCTAATATTGGCAAAGCAGATTGTTGTAGTGCTTTTAGAATGAGGCTTTGATTTCTGAAATAAATGTAGGACATTGTGAAATGTTCCGAATTTCCGTAAGCCTGCATTTTTTACAATTACGTTATAATAGTCGTGCAAATAAAACAGCATTCGTAATTACCTTCGACCTGCGTACAGTTACATCTACGGGCAAAGGAGAAGTCCATGGCTAACCGTTTTTTCCTTATTTCCATCTATAAGTAGCTAAAGTACCGCGATCTTAATGTTTTTGAGAACATAAAACTAACACAAAGTGTGTTACGTGGTTTTCAAATTTTTAAACTAGAAGGAGGATATGCATCTGCTTCTGTTACCACTATTTACTAGTGTATCATTTTAAATATTGTTTTATAAACATAATAAGTCAGATGAAAAATCATGCGGAGACCCATTAAGATAACAAGTAGTCAAAACACACAAACACGGACTTCTTAACTGAGACAAAGTCCAACGCATCGAACACTATATGTGGAAGGAGCGGACTAACTTTACGCACTTGCAAGATGGATTTATGACTGATTTTGTGCATAGGTTATATTATACGTGAATATGCCTTTTAGCTAGTATAATTTTCATAAGTACTGGTCGACCAATGTGATTTCGAGATAAGGTTTGCAAATGCAAATATATATGCAAACATTGGAGAAACGGTGATTGACGGTTTGCGGCCTTTTAAAACATTTCAAGTGAAAACAGACCTCATTAAAATTTAGAAAAAATAAACCAAGTTAGTTCATGATAAAATGGCTACTTACTTAAAGAAGAACACTAACCTTACTGCGACCCCCGAAAATTTATGAAAAAATCCAGAAGCTCAGAATTTGTCCAATTTATTGTAAATCAGACATTACAGAAATGAATCAAATACGTGGTTTTGAATTCACTGTAATCAAAAGGATCATGATCCAACTCTACTTCCCATTATGTAAACAAAGTTACTCGATCATTAATATCTATGACATTTTCAAGCTAATTGCTTCAGCTAAGTGAAAATTATCTAGTGATGAAGTGCGCAACACGACTTTATTTTCAAATCGACAAAATAACTGTGTGAGGCATTTGACGTGGATCACATCAACAACTGCCTTAAATGTATTGATTCATCTGTGTGGCATAGAGGTCATGTAACTGTGCATCCACAGACCTTGTTTATTTGTAAGCGCAGAGTGCGTTAGTAAGCTGGTGAATGAAATAAACTATGAAGCCGACTAGCATGATTAGTATGTCTGTCACAGAATGTTCATAAATCCATTAACAATCTCTAGAATTAAAGAAATGCTTTTATGGGAAAATGTGCATTTCTGAATGGCGCCCACATAGTTGACCTTCGGGGGTGCACAATTCACATTTGTATTCAGGAGATTTACTAGAGATGGGCTTGATTGCCACCCAGATTATAAAAAAACAGACTTGATGTGAGCAGTAAGCAAAATACAAATTTCCACAAACCCCTTGCTGTTGTTTTGCTCATCCTCAGCCACCATTTAGCTAATTGATTACTCATGATTGCTCCCTAAACTAAATTTTGCCGTGTTTAACATTTCATAATTTTAACAACTGGTTTTGCAAAGCTGCTACTCACATACTCAACTCTTAAATGACAGTTTCCAACCTAAGACATGCGACTTAAATTTATCAATTACATTGTCAGAAGGAGACAAAAGAGAAACTTGTAGTACAAGGATACACCTTTCCGGATTAACCGTGCTAAATAATTGCACAACTCATTGCCATTCAACCCTAAAACACTCACAACCGTGCTGGACTGTCCCATGTGCAATTTGAACCTCAGCTCGTCCTGTAGAAACACATACAATCCTGGGTTTAGTCACCTCGTTTGTGGAGTTTGGGTTCGGTTCTTTTTGTGCCTAGAAGAGCACAATTTCAGACTGTGAATCTAATGCAAATTGCGGAGTTTAATAACTGCATTAGAGGGACTGAAGAAACCTTACCATGATTATATTACCGGCAAATTATAACATTACTCAGTTTTTTGCATGAATTTCGTTGGTTAGTTAATGAACAAAGAGCAAGTATTACCATTTGATAATTCTCTTAAAAGTTTTATGGATAGAACTTGCGCACATTTGTAATAGTCAACTTGCACACGTTTGAGAAAAAAATAAGTTGTTTCAAAATCGTCATTTTCAATGTTCAAAAACTTAACAAATATAAAAGTACTTTTACCCCCATCATGAGAGCGATCAATAGAAAGGAACCAAATTAACTACTGTAGTCATTCAGCAATTTGGGTTGTAGCTCTTTCAATTTTGATGTTCTTGGAAAAATTGGTTTAGCATGAGGCACGGGTGAAATCATTAACTCAACTTAAAAGCCGTGGTTGAAATTAGGAAAATCAATTCAGCATGAAGAGGGTTACTACTGGGGTTTTACTGTTTTCCTAATGATGCAAATGCGGCTAATTTGGATAATTTTAAATATGGGGTAATCAAATTACGCAGAAGCAGAAAGTAAGAAATCTTTATTAATTTTCTGCCCAATCGTTTTAAACTTCCGGTTAGACATGTGGAACTGACATTGTAGTTTTCACCAGCAGTATAAGAAGTGAGCCATAGCAATTATAATGAATAACATTAGAATAAGTGTCACTGAATTAAGTCAATTTTGTGATCACCTGCTTCTAATGAAAGCGTCATAAATTTAAATGCTTGGAGATGGGAATACATCTCCGTATTATTTTAACCTATGGACAGTTAACAGTCACTAATGCTTCATAATGGGGGATCACAATTTTATGGCTAGCTGTCTTTAAAAATTCTTCTCATATTGGACAATTCCTCATTTGGCTTGCCTGCATGAGGCTAAAAAGAGGGTCTGACATCTTAATTACTGGCCTGTATTTCATGCTGTTAGAGGCTTCTGTGCATGGAAACCAACGATGCACTCAAAATTTTGCTTTTGAATTATCTTTTATTACCAAAATCAAGATAGATCTTCAATTGTCTGTAATATTGAACGTTTCCAACACTCTTTAGCTTAAAATTGTACTTTTGTGTTAGCTTAGTCAAATTTTGTTTGAAAATGTAAAGCTGCATAGGGAACTTCGGTTTCTAAGTACTTAAACTAATCCCAGAAGTTGACAAGTATTTATTTGTTCAAAATCACCAGCTCTGAAAAGTCTGCTAATCTTTGCAGTTATCAGATGTCTTGGTATCTTGGGGTGTGTGTCATTTGGGCGTGGCTAGAAACGCCCTTCAAATGTTCATGCCAGACCTTTTAAATCATTTTGTTGCCATGTTTTACGTCATAGTGCTTGAAATATTGCATTAATATACCACACAAGTTCAGATTTAGCTAAATATCCTATCATTTTGCTGGCCACATGTACTACTATGCCATTGGGCTGAGTTTCATTAGTTTCCAAAATCCTCTAAGATGGCCTTGAACTGCCAAGTGACGTGTGGTTCTCCAGCTAAGAACTTAGAGATTGTGCAAGAATGTGCACCAAACATCACCTTCAATTGGCTGTTGTCAACACGATCAGAATAGCCCCTCTAAAACTCTTCGCAAGTTTAAACAAGAATCGGGCACCAGTGAGCAAAAAGTCGACTGCTCAAAGGTGCATATTTTCAAGTGAAATGTAATGAGTGACCTTTCCCAGGGAAGCCAGCTAAATGAGAAAAAATCCCGTTTTTGGAATAATTGCGGTGGCGAATGACATCAGTGAAATTGGGACCTTAGAACTATCACACTAGTTACGAAAGGCGTTTATTAGAACATCCATTTTATTTGCGAATGTCGGCTTTAATACTCGCATTATCTACTAGCTACCTATTTGCTTAAATAGCCTCGCAGTAAAAACGTTATTGGAGTTTATTACTTTAGAAAACTTATTGTAGAATTTACTAGAAGTTTAGCTGCCCCCATTTGTTGGCATGAAAGTAGTCTTCTAACAGCATCTGTTGGAATCTGTGTATGAATAAAATATCTAACTTCGACATCAAAACCAACATAGCAAATCGCATTTTAAAAAAATGTACAAAATACACCATATTAGTCGAGGAAATAAAATAACTGGAATTAAACCGATGAATTGTGTGCGTTTAGGTTGCAACTCTAGGAAAATAATGTAGGCCAAATCTCGTACTTTCTTGCTAACGATTTCTTGGAATCGATTTTCAATGTGTTTTCAAATAATTTATTATTTGTGTGTGGATCATGAAAAGAGTATACCTTGTCATAAGGGATTCTCAGAATTCTTTAAAATATTACAGGTCACCCGAATTCGGCATCAGGAGATACTTCAAATTATTTGCCAATAGAAATTCCCTCAATCGACTTCCCTTGTTTTAAATTGCCTTTTCAAGTGTAAAGATTATCCAGCAAAACACTTTATTGGTTTAGAAACAGCCAAGGAAAACTAATTCCACTACCAGAACCTCATCAGAGTTTATTCATCAACATCAGAGATGACCAGACCGAGATTTTAATGGCGTTATTTCAAGGGTTTGGTGTGATAAATATGTTTACAGTTTCAGTCAAAGCGTGAGGTTGGTCGAGAAGTCGCCATAATAGCTGAAACTGCATTTCCCTTCCCCTGAGATTTAGCCGCACTAATGACCACCCATCTTTCAAGTGACACTTTCAACTTAGCTTTGCTTCCCCGACAGTTTGCTGCTCCTTGCAACCCCTTGATGCTACATCCATTGTAAAGCAGCAAATCTCTCGAACCACACCCAAAACTGAGCCGGAGCAAATGTTTGTTTATTCAGTGCACGATGTTATCATTGGCGCTGCCAATATTGCACGATATGCTCGACTTTGGTAGAAGACTTCGCTCATAGCTAAAATACAGCGCAAATCAGCAGCAAGTTTCCAAGCCCGATGACAGCAAACCTGCGACTTTAACTAGCGGAGCAATCACAGAAAAATACTCCATTGTTCCTATGCAAGGCTCACTGCGTCGATTATTACCAAGGTGTGGTTAGAGTTAAAAGTGCAATCTTGCTTAACCAGACTCTTACTATTGACAGCAGCTATTTAAAACACTCTTCCAAAAGCTGGTTCAATGCATTTTAAAACGCGACCATGACAGACAAACTGCAGGTGAAAATGGGAGGAAGCTATTCTGCAAAACTTAGGACATCAACACAAAAGTTAAAGTAACCTCTACAATGTGCAGTGATAAGAGTGGCTCAAACACAACTTCGGTCAATTCTTCCGGAAATGATACGCCCTGTTGAGAACCAATATATGTTATATTGGCATCAAAGCCCGTAACTACACTGAGAAACGCCAAACCATCACAGTTGTAAATCAGGAATGTAAGATAGATAACCTGGATGACACATGTAACGGACCGCGAATGATGCTCAAGCACCAGGATAAGACGACTGCCATCTATGTAAAACACGAGCAGTACCATGTCCCTGGGGTTTGGTTTAGTGGGTACATACCTTTGACGAGAAGTGACCAATTGGGAGGCAGACTTTTAAAGAATGCGATCTACCTCCAATCGTACTTCTTTTGATTTTTTTTGTACACGATCTTGAAATCAAAAGCTAGAGACATCAGACAGGCGTTTTATTTTCTGAATTTAACAAATTAAACTCAGAGAATAAAATGTGAATCGTAGCGATTAAAAGTCTCGAAAATTTTTGGCACAGGGACTTTAGTATTAGGAGCTTTTGCAATGATCGGGGACTATTAAAAAACTATTTTTCACAAACCTACAAATGCTTAAAGCGAAAATATTTCCAATGATAGTAAAAAAATGGTTGACAGCTAAAAAATGTCAGATTTGGTCAAGTGAGCTTTTGTGGCGAGACTAGAAGAACGGGCGGCATTATAACACTCATGGTCTATGGAATATTATCCTCCATTAACACCCGAGAAAAAATTACAATCCCTTATTGTAGTAGACGACTTTCGGTACAGGTTTGTCTCCAAGCTCCTTAATTATCTTCTCCTGAAGGTCTTTCTCAAGCTTATGGAATGGCCTTGAGCTATTTTGAGGGAACAGGGCACAACACATAGGTGTTGTAAAGGTAAGGCTAAAAGTGAAGAAAAAGAGAGCAGATTTTAGAAGAGTTTTCAAGGCAAAATTTTTGCAGAGGTCCAAGCCATGATCACTTGCTCGTATGTAAGATTTGAACTAACATTGCTATTTCTAAAATCTCGGTACCAAATTATTAATATTGTTGAAGTCATATGACGATGTCGTACACGCATTTGTAATAAGAACTGAGTCACTATACAACAGGGTTGGCAACTAGTTAAATTTGAAAACTTACTACAAGATTAGAATAATTTGCTCACGGTTTCACAGTCAAATTTTTAAAATCCATAAAATGTTGCTTAAAACCCTTACCGAGACCAGGAGTCATACCATCCCACAAAATAACAAACATTGAGTTTAGTGAATTTTCTGGCTGGAAACTCAAAACTGCACATGGCCCGGATGTATGTAACAGCAGAAGAGCAGAGGGAGTAGCAGGTGAGAGTAATTAGGTGACTTCAAAGTTAGCCTAATTCCAAAATATTTCAGGAAGTAATTAGCTTGCGTGAATGGTTGGCGTGACGCATAAATCAGAACTGCCACACCCTACAGCCAACCACAATTAACTTCATAAGAGAACTTAAAGGTGTTCAAAGGGTGGACCCAAAGAAGTCACACCTTGGGCCAATGCGAGTGTCTTCAAATAGTTTGACAAAGTGTTGCTTGTTTCATGCTGCATATCGGTGAATTACAAAGAGCATTCAAAACAAGGCCATAACTTGCTTAAAAACTAGACCGCAGAACAAATTCTACTTACAAGAGACCGCAGAGGATGACCTGAAGAGGAGCGCTGATCCATGGATAACGTTGCAAAATGCCACGGCGTTCCAAAGCATCCATCAAGAATGGCGGAAGAACTAGATGGGGTTTGATGGGGTTGGTGATTTAAAGAGTAATTTTTTTATGTTTATCTCAAAAGGGCATGGTCAACAATAATTCACACCAGTATCCTATAATAAATTAAAAACATTCTGCTTGGTCGGCCAGTGTGCCTGTTTAAATAAAATGTGAGCTAAATTCATAGTCAAAGGAATGGCGATGAAATTTTGGGCAAATACGGCGGCTTGGATTACGAAGCCGCTAGTGGAGTCAAAACTCGCAGTCATTTATCACAGCAATGGTCAAAACAGATTTGTTGCAATCTGAAGGAACATAAACATACTCAAGTACCACAAAATCAAAAGGAATTCTTTTTTGAAAATATGTTAATTGTGCGGTAGTAGCATTTAATAATTAAATGTTTGGATACAGAATAGAGGGCAATCGCCAAAACACGCTTATTCGAGGCCAGACAAACGCTTAATTGCAAAAAGGAAACAGGGGTCGGAGACGAATTTTCAGGGCTACCCGAGTTAAACTTAAAGCAAACGACAAATATGCCAAAATATTACAAACAAACAAACTTACCCATGCCAGGAGAAGCCATGAGAACACGGGAAATTGTGACTTGGGCAATGGCAACGCGAGCAGTGCGAACTGACTTGCCCAGCTTTTTACCATCCTCATCTGTTACGTCGATGCCAGAGCTAAGTTCGCCACTTCGCATGCAGGGAATATTAATGCAATTAGCTACTGCCACGGCAGCATAGGGCACCAAACGTCCAATAACAGGTGGGAAGTGCTGTGGAGTTAGAATAGGAAATAAAGGAAAACTTGGGCGCAACCACACAAACTTGGCACACATCAATACGGTGGTGGACAACAAAATAAACGGAAAACACAAACATTTGATTCTTATTTTTTATACCGGATATGTCCGAAAAATTTTAGAAGTTCACGAGTTGGATGAAGTTGATTCGGAATAAACATAAAAATTACTAATAAACCAAATGCAAACAATGTCCTCCGCAAAAGAAAGAGACATGACATCACAGGCATTTGGCAAAGCTTTAAGATAAAGGCAAGGTAAAGATAGGCATCAAAAGTGGCCAGAAATTGTTAAGCTACGCTAAATAAAGCACACGTATCCCAGGGATTGTCAGAATAACCTAAATTAGTCAAGTCAAGCCCTTAATTTAATCCAGTTCTTTAAAAGTCCGTCACTCTTTTGGATGTAAATATTTACAAATTCTAAGAGTTTGAACGGCGATCCACTATGTGGACAAGTTTGCGTTGCCGTAAACTTTTCGGTAACCGTGTTTGAAACCAATATGCGCATGTGAAAATAGAACTGAAGTTGACTATCTGGCAAATTTTTCAATAAGAAACACCAGAATGGTAATGCAACACATTCAAGAATATAAGCATATATGGCAATTTAATATAATGCATGTATAAAAATTACCGAAACTTGTTTGTTGATTGCTAGAGCGCTAGTTACAGCACCGGCTGTGGCCAGAACATAGGAAACACCTAAACGTCTACAAGACAAAATGAAAGGATAAGGTAAGAGTCAGTAGAGTATTCTCTTGAAATAAGCCAAGAAAACAAACGTCCAGAAATCACTCACGTGGGAGAAATTGGGGCATCACCACTTCTATTTGTATAATTGACAATTGCGTTAAAAGACTGGTTAAACCATTGCCAGAAGATAACAGCAGCCGGAGATCTTAGGAAAAGCAAGTAAAATAGATTTAATTGGATCTTAAAAATAAAAAGACAAAAATGCTGTCGCTGAGTAATTTGGGGAGTACAGAGTAAGGTAAAATGTGTCCCTAACAGCAGAGAACAAAAAAGCACTACCTGATTTGCAAATTATCTGGTTAAAGTCCCGAAAGATTAGTACTTCAGTAGGGGCAGTGTATCGAATGATCTTCTACGACGTAAGTTAGAAAGAACAACATAACATAACATAACAACAACATAGACTTTGACCAGTCCACAGTTATGTCTTAGTTAGATACAAAAATGTGCTACAGTTAAAGCAAATATAAATCATAGTATAAACTATGAAGGCCAAAGGAACGACATATACTTGTAGAACGTAAGCAGGCAACCAGTGATGGACATATTTCCAGGGACCTGGAAGGCCATGCGGCCGAGAATAAACATTTTCTCGCCGGTATCGGGATGAAAGGCCGAGTCATAGGTTTGTTTTGCTTTCCACAATTTGTCCTCGGTCAATCCAGGGATGCGTTCCCCAGCTTTGTACTTTTGAACAATCGTCTTGGCTTCATCTAGTTCCCGACTTGTCTTTAAGCAATTAAGGGGATTGGTGGTGATGAAAAAATGTTTCGCACGACCAATGTATGTTGACTGGTCGTAACGAGGCTTATCAATGTTAATGCCAAAGGGAACCTGCAATGATTGCAATACAACAATTATTTGTAATACAAGTTAAAGAAAAAATTAAAATACGTTTCTGAGGGAAAGATAATCAACACATAAAGATGAAAAAATATCATGAACCTAGTCAAAATTCTTTCTCACAGATAAATTAAGTTGTATATTATTATTATCTAGGATATGACAGATATTAGTAAGTAGTAATCGCGAATGGAAAAAAACTTGTATGTTAAAAGACTGATGCTATGTAGGAACCCAGACTAATAGGCAACATACACAAGGTCTTTAACTTATACTCAAGAATGTTTTGTAAAGAAATCACAGCCAGGTCCAGGTAAGAATGTGAACATTGCACTATTTAAATGAATTAATCTGCGCCAATTATTTAAGACTTCTCATCTTAGTTTCTAGTCGATAAAATAGGATTAATATATCAACGTCCATCACTTTATGAAAATTCTTGGTACCAGTGCAACCAGAGCCAAGATATTGTAAACAAACCTCAGCCATCACTCTTCCCGGTCTAACTGTGCGATGACACCCGAGGCAAACAATCAGAAATAGAATTACTACACATAAACAAAATAAAGGAGAAGATGTTGTTTAATTTTTTTATTTTTAAAACAAGTCTTTTTAGAGCGAAAAGTTGCGAAAATATAATTAAAGTAAATAAATATTTATATTGCTACCATATATCTAAATTAAATGCACAAAGGCACTTGCCGTTTGTTAAATAATAAACCTTTTAATTTTAAATACGGTTGTGCAAAAAGGTATTCCAATTGTTATTTCAATGCTTTATTCACAGCTAAAGATGCATTGCATTTTTTTCGTATTCACTGAAGTCAACGATGAATAAGCACTCCCAGTGATTCACCAAACCTTGTCAACTGAATGGATACTCGAAGCTTTATCATATTTCCCCACATTGGGCGTGCATGTGTTTCACAAACCAAGTGGCTGGCACTTCGTAACTTTGTTTATTGTCCTTACATCCCAGGAGGCACTTATTCCGATACAAACTTTGAATTTTATGCCTTGATGTCATAAGCATATTCCCACCTCGTCAAATATGTTGAAAGATGTTTCATTCCACGTTACACACAAACCCACGTCGGCAATAAGCTGATTCGCATTTAGGAGCATATTTGTGGTAACTGTGGTGTACTTTGGCGACATTTAGCATGCAGGTTATTTGAACAATGCAAATCACAGGAGGAGCGCGGAACCTGCCAGCGTGTCCAATATTGCCATTCGCGCACACTTCATAATCGAGTGATGCAAATAACCAAAAAGTTATTGTGCAAAGAGATATACTGCGGCTTGACTACAGAACCTCTTTGTAGTAAGCAAGGAAAGCGATTCAGCGTTGTCTAAAACTGGACATGGCTGACCATCCACCTTAATTACCTTTTCACAAAGGATTGCAACATAATCAAAGACAAGAAATGAAGCCATATGAGGACACATTCATACCTGTCCTGAACGTAGGCCTCTATAGATGTGTGAATTCATGTCAGAGCTTTTCTGAGTTACCTCATACAATCAACCATTAAATCAGATGAAGGATTTCTTAGATCAACATTAGGTTATTACACAACGTTAACATACCTCCCAGTTGACGGGTTCAAAGTCAGGACGGTGAGGGCAATCGTTTTATTTTGCGCACAGATACGAGTGACTCAGCCCCACGACACTTCCGCGGTTCGTGTCAACTTTGCGTGAATCGTTGTACCACACACCAGCATGGATGGAGTAACACAATGGCATGGGCTACGACATGGTAGTTAAAAAAAGACCACATTAGATTAGCCCTTGGATGAGGTTCAAAGTGCACATGTTGATCTTCAAGGTGGTGTCCACTCAATCATTCCAAGCAGATATTAAACGATATTGTCTTAGACTCCATATAAGATGGATCCAACGTCAAAGTACAATGTGACGGCAGTCACTGCATCCAAATTAAAAACTGACTTCAGGAAAAATTCCTGGAGGTGAGCTTTCAAGACATGTCTACAGACACTGCCACCAAGGGCTAAGAGCTGATGAAAAACAAGTTGTTTCGGAAGAAAACTAAAAGGAGCAAAACAAAATGGAACCTGAGTTAATTTTAAATTTTTTTTAGAAGAAACATGCAATAAACTATTTATTTATTTACAATGTCAGACAGGCGGCCTTATTGTGATGGGGTCGCAGCTGTAAGGATACCTTCAACTTGCATAGGCAGTGGTAAATTAAAATTTTGCAACACCAGTCTTGTATCTCCAACGGATTTAGCGCTATTGTTTCCCACACTTTCTATACGAACATTCAGCGAGGCCATAGCGCCACCCTCGTTCCCTAGTTTCCACTTCCTTTGTTGATCATCCAAAAGAATGGCTTCTACGGTGAGCCGGCAAACTTCTACCATACTCGGGAGGTCCACACAAAACTCCCCTGAAAAGAAATCGCCTCTCACAGGAAGAAGCTGCATACCAAGGCATTCGTTCGTGTTGCCGCCAGGCCCTTGGTGGTGTTGAAGGTTTAGAATTAACTTTACAGCGGTGACTGCTCGAAGAGGCCTACGTTGGCCGTCCATTTGACTCTGCGTTACAACACCCATTACTCGGAGAACAAGCGAGGCTCCGGATGACAGCGTCAGGGTGTCCGAGTTGTTGGTGGAGGGAAGAAGAACTAGGCGCACTTGTGTGGACTGACAGCGGGTAAAGAAAAGGCTGGGAAAATTTGCGGGTGATTGGGAAACTAAGTGAGTTGCAAGATTGACTAAGAGTGATGCTGAGAGAGGAGAGTGGGCTACCAGTTGACGCAGGATAGCCACAGCTGACTCGAAACTGTCCTGAGACACCGGTACACTACAATCACTTAAACCAGCACCTTCTGGAATCTTGAGTTCCCTAAAAAACAAGGGAAAGTTGATTAACTTAAACAAGACTACAAGTAACAAGTATTGAAAATAATATTTAGTGACTTGCCTCCTTAAATAAAAAAGCTTGAACAAGTTACATAGATGATTTCAACTCCCATCCTTATGCATTGGGTATACAATTCAGCTAGATTCACAATCAACACCCTCTGTAGTTGAGGACCTGGGAGTTAAATATACTCCGCATGCGGTTGTGTAGTGAAAGGAAATATTCGTCACAAACTTTTTGATGACTATAAGAGTTCATTTTGTATTTTATAATAAAATTTAATACTCTATATCAAGTAGTTGCTCTGTAGAAAAGATAGCAAAACCCAGGAAAAATAGAAACTTTGCGACCTGAAACTAAAATACTGACTTACGCAGGAGATCCGCATTTGGTAAGGATTTCAATGAATAAGTGGACAAGATCCAAAATGCTGTACGAAGTGAAATTAAGGAACCAATAAGCACAATAATCAATGTTGTTATAAGAACAGAAATTGAGTCGACCACCGTTCTTGACAGAGTGAGCATATTCATCAAGTACTAAAGCAACCGTTCACAATGCTTCGAAATGCTCATGACATTTTACAACTCGAAATAAATTATTGTTTTTCTGTGTTGCGGTGACAGTTACAGTCAATGACTACAAAATGCTTCAGTTCACATGAGGAAGCAATCCAACAAATAACATGCTTATCAAGCAATCCATTTGGGTACGAAGCACCTGGGCAAAATGTCACTCGCAGTCACCACACGTTTACGGTATTTGTAACTACAATGAGCTCCCACTGAAATGGCAAAGACGGCGAAAAAGGATACGCGTTCAGATGACGCAAAGTCCCAGGGTCGGCGTCGATACATTGCTGGGTAAGTGCAGAAACCTTCTCCTCCAAACCCTTCCACAAAGGCAACAACGACCTTAACTGAAAGGAAAACTAAAGCCTTCAATGTTAAGTAATACAATTTACCGAAGCTCGTGTCTTAAACTGGCAGCAAGTTAACACGTATCAATGAATCATAGGTAGTTTGCAACTTTGTAAAACAAAAAAAAAACACAACTAAATAAACATTCCCCAGAGGGGACACTACAGGGATATCTTAACGAGGCAAGGAGACATTGGATTACGACCTGAGAATAGCGTAGAATGGGAAGTGTCCGCATATGTTCTGCCATGAGAATTCCAAAAAGTAACGCAAATTTGAGAAGCTTACCGAAATGAGCGGATTTTGGTCATTAGAAGTGATCTTTCCAGTGTGGTCGCCCTCAGATTTCATGAGGGCGGCATTCATGCGGCGCAGCTGCTGCCACCGGGAGCAGACGCCTGAGTTTGCAAAAGCCCCGGCCTGAAAAGCTTCGTTGCACATCCGGGCAAGACAGGAGAGCAGGACAGAGCGGATTTCGAAGTAGGCAGTTTGGAAACGGTGTACTGTATGACCGTCGGCGGCCTAAACCCGTGGTGACACAAAAAAATCTCTGTACTGGTCTAGTGGAAAGATCCAACCATTATCAATATACTCAGGACGCAGTAGTGTTACCCTTGCGTCAAGTTAGCAAGGCACTCCACAAATAGTGGTATTAGTTAATTTAAGAGTATTTTAGAAACATACAATATTGCCTATTTTCAAAGGAAGCTGCAGTGAAGGAATATTTGCATGTTAAGAACGTACCAGAACTAATTGTTGTGCTTCCAATATGGAAGCAGACGCAGTGGTTATCGCCGAAATCAGTTTTGGCACCCAAGTGCCACCTAAAGGCAAATCAGAGACGGCATCAAATAGGTCAGCGTGGGCGCAATTAAACGCAGCTAGGCCCCTAAGCCAGGAAATGTTCTTCTCGGTTATGGCCTAAAAAATAAGAAAAAAGTCAGTAAAGTTACACTTTAAGGAGTTTCACTGATACCAGCTTTGCTGTGCTGGAGGGCATGTGTGACTTAGGAGCTAAAGCATTACCTTGGTGAACGTAGACTTAATTTTCGCCTTTTCTATGAGACTTAAAAATGCTATAAGAACGATGCTTTCCTCATTCTGTGATTGAAAAAAAGTGTCAAAACATGATAAATTGTGCTGCGTAAAAACGACCAATTCATGCGGATCGGTGTGAATATGTGCCTCTCATCTGTCAAGAGCTTCGCAAACCTCCTTTGATGATGATGAGAGTCCGTCGGATGCGAACTCGTTACTAGATATTAGGAGAATTAGCTCTTCGTAATATGGAATTTCCGATTCCATGTATCAGATTACATAGGGGATGTCACTGACCAAAACGACAAAGCTTTTAAAAGTACAAAAAAGTAATCGGAGGTAATTCAATACTCTAACAATGCAATAACCCACAAACGTGAATCAGATGCCTAGGGGAAAAAATTGCGAAAAGTACAAAGTCTACGTGGCTTACCAGTGAAGTGAGCTGCTCAAATAACTCAGCGGCGAAACGTGGCTGTTTGTGCAAACTGGCTTTGCAGGCCAACTTGTAAACAATCCAGGGGTCAAGCGTAGTTGCCGACGCCGCTGCAGCCCCAGACCCATCATCGGTAGCCCGAGCCAGGCATTCGAGAAGGTCGTGCTGTTGTTCCTTTGACAAAGGCAGCCCATTAGCTACTCTGAACACAAGCACGCAAACTTGTAGGAGCTGGTCAAAGCCGCACGTGGGACTAACTGGATTGCAAGAAGTCCTCAACTGTGTCAATAATTCCGAGGGTTCAGGTAACCAAGCAAGTCTGTCGTTTTCACAGATTCGTCCAAGAAATTGACAAAGAAGGGCCATTCGAGGGCTGCCACCTATGAGGAAGAAGCCGTTCAGAGGTAGAAAATACATATTTCGAAAACGTTTCTCAAGGACTTCCGTGTCATTGGGACTCCAAACGTGAAGTCATAGGACGTCGATTGGAAATTTTGGACGCAGATTCAGAGCCGGTAGCACACAGGATAGGACAATTCAATGTGACTAGGTTAGACTTAGAGAATCCCACCAAAAGGTATTCAAGTTCTTCAAAATCTAGGATTTGACGAGCAGATATGTTTGTGACCACGGGTGATTCGACTACCTGATTGACCAACACATACAAGAGCATATGTAATTCGGTGAACTCTGGGATCCATTGTACTCGGAATGGATTCAACAACACCAGAAAGTGGTAGAAAAGCAATGAGACTTACTTAAACGGACTTCTTTGAAAAGTTCGATGCTGCCAATTACGCTTACATAGGACGGAAAGGCTTCGAAAAATTTGAGCAGTTCAGAGTAGAGTAGCTAAAGAGAAAAAGGACTGATGAGGTCATATAATTTTTAATAAACCATTCCGTGTTATTTTGAGACAAGGCTAAGGACTTATCGGTGGAAGTTAACCAACCACAATTTTAAATCTAAGCAAGGAAATATTGTAAGGCACAAATTATACAAGCAGACTTGTGTGAAATGAAACATGAAGCTGGGGAGCCACGACCCCAGGGTCAAGATGATCCAAATCATAGTTCATCCAAAATAATTATTTTGTGATCATTGGACATGAATATGGGAGGTTCGTGGACAACGTGGCTAAATCAGTGCAAGCTAAATGATGCTAATTTAGTTTGTACCAGGGAGTAATATATAATTAAAAATACATTTAACGAGAGAATGGATTTCTAAACAAAGCCAAAAAATACCAATTGATGCCAACGCAATCGCTAATAACAAAGATACCCGATGCCAGCTAACACAACACCTTAAAAAAACGAAAGAACCCTTTCAACTAAACTTGACGGATACAAATGTTTGAATTTTGACTTTGTGTAGTAAACAGTGTAAACACCAGCTACAACACATGGCAATTCATATTATAATGAGCAATGCACATGGGTATGATTATAAATTCGTCAAATACACTTACTCTTAGCGCTTGAAGAGGTGGTCCGGAATCAGACAATATCCACGAACTACTGAAGCCCGAATGATCACCCACGTAACCAGCAGGGGCGTGGGCTGCAACAAGCATTGCGGCAACGGATTCGGAATCAAATATTGCATCAACGCCGATACAACGCGAAATTTTGCAGGCTAATGACAGGGCATTGGGCAAAAGCGAAGATGACGTAGCTACCTCCCCGGTAAGGGCGTGCTCCACACATACGCTCACACAGGGTTTACCTATATAAAGAAAGTTTCTCAAATTAGAGTTTTATGCATGAGGCGAGATAATTTTTTACGAATCTAATGTTACAAGGTTATACGAAAACAAAGATGAGTTAACTAACATATGATTTCAAAATCCAATACATAAAGCAGTAAACGGGAAGAAAGGCCGTAAGTTACACTCTACATCAATCAGCTTTAATGGTAATAAGCAACAAGCTTTCTAGGATAAAGGTGTTTAACTACTTATTCCTGAAATTGCTACTTCCTGCAATTATTAAAGCGCTCAAAAACGTAACACTAAACGTCAACCAACAAGCTTGATAATAGGGAACATACTTAAAGGGTTTGCACAAGAAAGAAGTTCGGCAGCATTAACGGAAGAGGTTAAATGATAAAAGACCATGAGGATCGTTGCCTTTTCTTGGTCCGTGGTGGAAGTCTCCAGAAATGTTTCGCACAGTTGCTGAGGACCAAAAAACACAAGCAATGTGATTTAAAGGCCTACATCTATTAAACATAGGACGAATCGCAATTTTGAAAGAAATTGACTACCGAAATATGTGCGGAATCCCACTGGTTGGGGAGTTTATTCGCGAGGTTAATCAAGTTAGAGAGTAGATTGGTCCTGACGTCCACAGCGGAGGCACTTCTAAAGTGCGTCAAAAGAAGTTCGATCTGCAAAAGAAACCAGAGTGGGCGTAAGTTAGTAAACTGAACTTTTTTAAAGTACATCATAATGAAATTAAATCATAAAACCCTCAAAATTCGATATAATACAGTGAGAAAGGAAAGAAGACAAATGATAAGTCCAAGACGTTTCCGGAAACAATCTTAGGAATAAAATGTCATTGGTTGGAAAGTAATGTATGTGTTAACGGCATCAAAAACGAATAAAAGTTTAACAAAGGGTAAAAGCGCCTACTTGATTAGAAGTATAAATGGGCGAGTGGATTTCTAAACTCGTCAACGTATCACAAATGATTGTTACAAATCTTGTCGTTGTATGTGAACTGAGTAGTTGTACCAAGCATTTCCGCATCTAGTGCTTCAGTAAGAAACGAAATTTGGCAAACCTTAGGAAGGAAGACCATGTCATGATATGCGTATTCACCAAGGGGTATAAGCTTCAGTTTTGTGTCGATGTCAGTTGTAAAATCACTAAGCAAGTCACACAGGATGGGGCACAAACTGACGGCGAAAGCTCTAGGACAATTCGTCAGATGGTGCAACTTACTTAGATATTGAAGCGAACTCATAAGCAGTCCAGATGGCAGCACTTAATTCAACTTCATAGTGCGACTCAAGCTTGGACATAAGAACGTGGTGAACGCTGATGTTATCCTTGACGATACGACTCAGGACACCAAACAGTCTGGCAACTTACACAAAATAAGTGGAATACCTTAGAGTCAACGCCCTGGCAGTAGGATCATTACTGTCAGTTAAAGGAATAAGCTTCCGAACAATATCATCGGATATGGTTAACTTTTCAAGCTGAGAACGACAATCCGTGCTTGCACGAAGGATGCCAAGTCGAACAAAATTATTACTGCACAGATAGAGACGAATATCAAAACGCACCCCTCACGGAAAAGTTCAGCAATCTTCAGAAAAATTGAATTAATTACCACAGGAAAAGGGAACTGCTCAAAAATACTGGGGAATTCAGCTATGGTTTTACACTGCTCGCCTAGATTTGGTGACGACAATCCTAAAGTAGCGTTCAACAAAAAATTGATTTAACCTTTATTTAATTCCATAATTGAAATTGCGGCATCTCTACCTATCTCATTTACATCATGCATTTTGCACACTTTTAAACCAAAAACACCTCACAAAAATTTACAGAACACCACAATACAGAATAATTTGAATCAGGGGAAACACTTTCAGTCAACCCTAAATTAGGATATTAAAAAGCAGAAATTTATTAATGCCTTTTTTGGTCAAGAATAGGTCTGAAGTCATTAATTTTATCAAAACAGAGCCAGGCAACTGAAAATATTTATCAAGCTTTTCTTAAGTAACTGGTCAATTTATTTAGAAATCGCTTACAAATCTGCCCATTTATGTTGACAAAAACCGTAAATTTCTTTAGAATTCTTCAGCAACATTGTTGACAAGAATACCAAAAGGCCTCAAGTTCTAGTAACGAAAGGTTTTTTATTAGTAGTAACTTCTGTTTTTGAGTCATTATAGTCGTTTAAACGGGTTATAGGGAAAGTATTTTAAAATTATTCATGTTGTGATCTCCAGAGATAAACCAGTTACGCATGTTTAGAAAAGAATTTGCACTTAGTTCGTGCATATCTGATGCGTTTTTGTGCCTTTTATGATTGTTGGAATAACTTAGCTCTGTAAATAAATTTTGAAGGTGTTGCACATTCCCACAAAACGTGAGCGGATTATACCATGGCTTGAAAACCCGACTTATGTCCCGTTATTTGTCATCAAAATTTGGATATAAAAAATAATGCCTAATAAGATATCGGACATACGGCACTTAGTATCAGCATTTTCACTCTATGTTGCTGCATAATTTATTATATAAATGTTGGAAAAATATTGGTAAATAATAAAATGCGGTCTAGTCTTACCGTGAATTTGTAGACCTTAAATGCTTTGATTATCAACTTTCTTTTTTAAATTGAAAGTTTAAATCTGGACATTAGTAACTCTGAAACACTGAACGCTTCTTATGTATTGTTTTTCTGCATATCTATTAAAGGATCGAAGTGGGAAAGTTAGTGTTAGTTCACAGCCAAAACCTATTAATAACCGTAGTTCTTTATCACTGTTGATGAAAAATAAGTTGGGCATGTTAGATAAAAAGACGTCTTATTATATAGTAATGTTTTCTAATTATTTTTATTGTTTATATTGTTAACTGCTCATAATTCGTTTACCTGTAATGCAGTCTGATCTCATCTATTCTTTGTCTCCCTCATCCTTACCACCAATTCGCATTTTTCAAGCCGCGGTCGTGGCCCTAAGGTCACCCATGACTCTCCTATTTCCATCCTACTTCTATATCAACAAGCCATCCTTTTCCTATTTCAACAATAGTACCCTTCCTGAAATTACACTCATCTTGTCTTTAATCGCATCGCCATTTCAGATGGACGGCCTGGCTGTAATCCAACTAAATAGGTATTCTTTCTGCAAGCACGTTATATACTGCTCGAGTGCTGCTCATGTTGAACGTTACTAGAAATAAGCAAAATCATTTAATCCCAAATGTTTCTGTACGTTTAGATTTTAAAAATTATTGTGTACTCACTTCATCTTTAAAAAAATATTGCTTAGGACAGCGCACATTCGTTTTTACACGCTCCATGTAATCTTTTTTCCATATTAGATAGATTCGTCAAGCCTGGCCTAAGCGAAATGTTGCCGTAAAGGCAAATAATAGCATTAAAGACAAATTTTTGCTTGTTGCTCACAGTAAACCGTCAGAAAAAGCGAAGAGCCGTTTAGTATTTTTTTAACATTTTTTTTAAAAAGGTACATGGAAAAAGAAAACACAACTAGGTCATTTAAAAAAATTAACACATTTATTGATAATTGTTACGGTGTAAGATTAATAAAAGTTAGTTAATGTGTGGGCGAATTTAACTGAATTTTCTTTATGTAGGTAAATTATCGTCACAGCAGGTAATGGAAACCTGTAATATTTGGGAATCAAAATCAGCCAAATGTGGGAAGTCTGTTATTTATATTTAGTACGATCCCAGCATTCAGCTCTTGCACCAGAATCTTCAAAAACGCCATTCAAGCGCACATATTTCGATTCGATATTTAAAAGAGAATGAACAACTAAGCAATAATATAAGAAAGATATATTACATTAGCAGTGCTTGTAAACTAGCGGATAAATTTAGTAAATTGTTGTCACGAAGATGTCTCGCAACAGTGTGCATTTCTTTGTATTTTCTTCTGACCCAATGTTTCGCAATAGTAATAGTATATTAAACAATAAAAAATGGACTACCTTAACTTTGTTTTAGTTTTTCACATATTATTAATACCTCGTCTCTCATTTACTGTTGAAAACTTAAATTCCGAAAATGGGGCGGGCATGCTCAGAGTGCTTGAGGATGGTTCTTGTAATTTACAACTTTATTTTAGTGGTAAGTGAAAAAAATAGTTTCCTTATCTGACTTATTAAAAGAATGATGGTGTTGTTTTTTTTGCTGCTAGATTTTGTAAAAGACTTCATTTGATAAATTCCTGCCTTACTGCTGCACAGCTCCTTGTTCTTTAATTCTACTGCTTGTAGAGCTTTTAATTGAGTTTTAATTTATTAGGCAAACACTCTACCTTTCGTATGCTATCTTAACATTTATATCAATGAATTGTTGTCGTTAGTAAATATTTTTTTGATTCACTTTCTTTAAATTCGAGTTAACCTGTGTTAAAATCTAATTTAAATCTATTGCAATATAGAGCACTATAGCTTGTTCTAGCTATTATAAAATGGCTAGATAAAATTCAATCCAATATTGGCAATTTAGACGTCTTAAGAGTCATCATTGTAGCTACTTCACTTAATTCTTTATAATGCCAGCGTAATAAATTAGCCTTCTTTCGTTTGTATAGTAGCGAATACTGTTTATTAAATTGTCAACTGTTAGTACTCATTAAATTAGCTTCGTATGGCTTTTGAACTAACCGTAAATTGCTTTCTCTCCACAAAAGGGCAGAATCATGCAATCTAAACCTATTTACGAATACCATGTTGAATATCAGCACCACCATTGTTGACGTATTATAAGAGATAAAATGGAACGTAAGGATGAGTTCAGCAAAATTATGGATTTGATATCTATGTTTAGCTGTCGTACAATAACACGATTTTTTAATACTGCTAGTAAAAGAACGTACAAGAAATTAAGGCTAGTGGTGTGCGTTGTTGCTGATTCGGTGATATCAGTTTGACGTGGCCCTAAACTACGTATTTACGTTTGTCAGATCGAGGGTGACTCACCTGTATATCAGCTGTAAGTGACCCAGGCTGAGTTAGGGATCCAAGTCTAACTCACCACGTTTAAAGACCCTGGTGTAGGTCTCGATTTGCATCAGAACTGCACGAGTCTCATGGTCTGATGTGACCATGTGGACATTCAGGATTGGTAAATGGTTAAATATGACGAAGATACTTTCATTAATTAGATGGCTGAATCCTGGCGTGTTTGTGTAAGATCTATTAGAACCACGCCCTCTTAAAAGACTTTAATGTGTTCAGAGGAAACATGACATCGGATAGTCAATGATCAATTGAGTTTGGGTGAAGCAGTAACTTTGCAAATACCTGAATGGAAAGGGGTGCGATTTTGAGTGACAGGGGAGAAATGTGTGCAGGGGTGCATGACCAAGCGTGTTTGAATGAGCGACAAGCACGCTGGGAAAAGGGAGAAGTGTACCTGTGCATGTGGCGACAAAGTAAAGAGACGGGAAGCACCAGGGTGGAATACAATGACACTTAATAGTAATAAGTATTATAATAATTTAGTTGAGCGTTGGAAGTGTGACGTATTAGGGGATCTTGGTTGGTCATTCGCTTACTTTAAACAGTCGTGTTACTAGTTTGGAGCACCACTACAATTGCAATTAGTCGGAAGTACGGTTGCGTATTGCATGGTTGAATCGATGGTTTGAGAGGAAACATAGTGGTCTAAATCACAGTCAAGTTATAATTGTACTTCAGCACAATCGAAAAAGTCTTAATTCAACTCTGTTCTTAAAAGTCCACATGCAAATTTCAAAAGAATGCACTTTTTCATCCTTTTCCTGTTTATTTTCGCTGGTCTAACGATTTCTCGATTCGTATATTTAAAACTCAACCTTCTATATCAGATGGTGTATGTAAATGTGAAGTGTCCTAGTCGCAAGGGCTTCTTGGTCCCTATCACGTATCTAGTTGGTGGGGCTTGTAAATCTGATGCAGTCAAGCAGAAGTTACCATGCTAGTACCTGTAAGCACGATCTAACCCAGTTACAAGCAATGAGTTCAAAAGTGCTTCAGGGTACCAAATTGCTAATACATTGCTTGCCGATCTTTGTCAACTAAATGGATACTCTAAGCTTTATCATGTTTTTGCACATTGGGCGTGCCCGTGTTTCACAAACCAAGTTACTGGCACTTCGTAACTTTGTTCATTGTTTTTACATCCCAGGAGGCACTCATTCCAATACAAACTTTGAATTTTATGCCTTGATGTCATGAGCAACCTCCTACCTTATCAAATATGTTGAAAGATGTTTCATGCCATGTTACACACCGGCCTACGTCGGCAATAAGCTGATTCGCATTTAGGAGCATATTTGTGGTAACTATGGTGTACTTTGATACTTTTTCGTTAGCGCAAACTGCGCCCACCGCTACGGCTCTGACTGTAGACCCGGGCTGAATTTGATAAATCGACCATCTGACAGAATGATTGATCAACGCGGCATTTAGCATGCAGGTTATTTGAGCACTGCAAATCACAGGAGAAGCGCGGATCCTGCCAGTGTGTCCAGTATTGCCATTCGCGCACACTTCATAATCGAGTGATGCGAATAACCAAAAAGTTGTTGTGCAGAGAGATTTACTGCGGCTTGACTACAGAACCTTTTTGTAGGAAGCAAACTGTGTTCAGTATGCCAGTATGTTTAGTATCACTATTCGCGCACATTTTATAATAGAGTAATGCGAATAACCAAAATATGATGGTGGAAAGAGATTTACTGCGGCTCGACTGCAGAACCGCTTTGTAGCAGGCATAGTGTGCAGTTTTTAAAAAATTCGAGGCACACACACTTGGTCCACGCGCATGTTCCCATTTCCGGCTTGTTCATCGTGGTTGACCTTTTCGTGTTCGCTCGTGCGCGCCTATCGATGAGTCACCTAGCCCCCAATGCCACACCTTCTACCAGCGCGTTTACGCTCTCTACTGTCGCTGTCGTACGCTAAGGTTTGATCTTGCATTCTACCCATGCATTAGTTGTCAGAATTTCACCTCGATTTTTTTGGTGCTGCAAAATTTTTTTGTAGAAGTGCAAGGCGATGTCCAAATTTAGACTATTGATGTGATAGCCTTGTCCTGTCAAACCACAACATTTAACTGGCATGGCTTGTATCCCTTGTGTTGGTATTTTTCGTTCACAAAGTTACTTTAAACTTCGAATTTCGTCTATGTGAATTCCCCTAAATTCAATGTTCATGCTCATTCCAGAAAGTAATCCAAATATTTCTTTCCCTTCGCGCGCCGGTGTTTTTGCTTGGCTTAAGTATTTGTTTTTAAAATTCGTGTAGAACCTGCGTAATTGGATTGCAGGTGCTCCTTATGGTAGACATTCAAATTAGTAAGTATTCAAAGAAGTGGTATATTCGGTGGTGTTACAAATTCCCGAGTTGAGATTTACTGTTCTTGAGGCAGCTGAAATTGGTTTGTATTGGCAGTCCATCTTTTCATTCCCTATGCTTTAGTTGCATGGACCATTTTTAAATTCATTTAGGTTTCGTGACTATTCACATTTCCCCAAAGTCTAGTCACTTTTTTGGACTATTTTTAATTACATTACTCCATAGGTTTTCGCGCTATAAAGCTTCTCCTGCTTTTTGGTGTGCGCGACCTTCAAATTGTAACCGTCTGTTTTTGGCAAAGTGATCTTTTCGGGCTCTTTTTGCCTTGTGCAAATCAAGGACTTGATATTTAGTTTTCTGTCACGAACGTGCATCTTGATTTTAGTATTTCTTAGTCAAAAAATACTTCTGTCACGTTATTTTTTAGTATGTTTATCAATTTATAGGGTCATTTAGGTCAGAAAAGAAGTTATGCGTGGTCCATTCATAAGTACTGGCTGTTTTGAGGGAAACGATTAATCGCATAACCTAAACAACGATTAAACATTGAAACACATGAAAGGCGGGCATCCATTTTTCGACTGGATTGTTTTAGTTGATTGTTCCACAGTCACGCACGAGTGCATATTTATAATAGAAGATTAACCAAAAAATGTCCTGTGGGTAAAAGCCTGAATGTCTGGCGATGGATAATAATCTAGATTAAATGTAATGTATGGCAAGTTGAACCAAGCACTGGGTAGTTAGAAATCGTGTGGTACTTGAATGTTGAAGAAGCAAGGGTTCTCGTTAACGAAAAACACCACCTTCTAGTATTCCACAATTAATTCAACTCCACATAAATCCCCCTATTAAGGAAGTATTGCACAACTGCGCAAAAACACCAGTCAAAATTTGCAGGAACCGGCTTCTGGCCAACTTGAAATTTTTTGGCCGAGTAGTCATAGTAACGTGAGTCTTGGCGTTGCCATGGCGGAACCCAGCACCTATTCTCCTGGTCAACTCGCATATATCTACCGATCGCTGTCTTCCATTTGGTGATTAGCAATATGTAACACCCACTGTTCGTCTGAGGTCACCAAATGGACATCAGTCTAGGGTAAATACTAAGTAATGCGTGGGGTCAGCCTGGTCTATCACCTCAGTTCTCTCATTTGTCCAGAATCCCGGATTTTATGTCTGGTAATAAATTATTTAAGGAGTGACTTGTTTTTCTAGCATGATTTGCGACTCGAAAATGAGACTTCAGTTCGCTGAATTGTCATTATCCAAATAACGTGATACTCATGCATAAAAATTGAAGTTTAAAAGTGTACTGAAAGCTATATTACCAGAATATTTGCAATCTTGTCAACATCACGTGCTCTCAAACATGTTTCTTTCTCAATCATATCGGGGCCCGTTTTCTGCAGAAAGCGCTTTTCGGCATAAAGAGTTTTTTTGAAGAAAAGTTTACATCCAAATATAAGGAACCACTTATTTGTACACAGAATCACCTAAATTAACACTTCCAAAAGGAACACCAATTTTAATGTGACGGCGCGTTTTCTGGTAAATGCCTTGTGGTTAGCTTGAAATCCTGCAGATAACTTAAAAATCTGTTGTTAATAATATCACTTTATTTGAATACCATTATTAAATGTGCTTCATGCGTTACTTCAAAAGGCAGTAATTTTCTGCACGCTGTGTTTGTTAGGAGAAACGGAAGTTTAGGTGACTCACGACAAGCTTGGGAGTTGTTATTTTACACGTTTAGTTAAGAAAATGCGATATTTTGGTTGAATTTTCCATTCAAAAATTGTCATATTCATCACCTACGTTTCAATGCATTTCCGTAAGCTGTTGTTGCAGTCCGTTCTGTCTATCGTGTCAACCAATATTCTTTTGAAACATTCAAGATGGAGGCAATTTGCGGTGAATTGGACAGCAAAATAAGACCTTTTTAATGTCTTTAAGACGGTGATCGATTAAGCATGTATTTTTTAATCCTTGATTTCATTGATTAGCATTTTCTGTTACACACAAGGGGTCTTCATCGCTTTTCTTCGAATCAGTGAGGTATTCAAACAAATTGATCACGCTTTGCAAATAGATTTTAAAGACTTCAAACGAAACAGTACTTTTTCAATGGGTATTCTGTTCATAATAGTGTATTAAATGGCCACTTTATTGAACACAAAGCACAGCCCTATTTAAAATAGGCTTTTTTTAATGTCACTGCTGGCACCTCTCTCAACATGCACTTCTAAATTAGCGACTAAACGTTGATTTTTTCAGTTGGTGGGGCTGGTTATCCTCGGCTTCGCAGTATACGCCTACATAGAGCCGGTGGCGCAAGAGTTAATAGAAGTGTCGAACCGCCGCACCATCGCTACTGTTGTGTTATTCGTCCTAATGGGCATCGGCTCTTTGACCTTAATTGTGGCCCTCTTCGGTTGCTGTGGTGCCTACCACGAGTCCCCTTGCCTCCTCGCCACCTACTTCATCTTCCTCATCATCATCTTTGCAATACAGCTCTCCGGTGCCGCTGCTGGCTACTTTTACAAGGAAAAAGTAGGCCAGTTATTGTTTTCTGCCAGCCAAGCATTTGATTTAAGTGATTGCTCATTAACTCATGTTTGTAAAATTCTTTTTATGTCCATTCTGGATGTTTCGAAAGTAGGTAACTCGATGAATTAATCGGCCACAAATGGATCACTACTGAATATCTTTATTCAACCACCTGTTGCGGCAAAAACGGTTTTGGGAATATGCTTTAGCAGCCAATTGACATTATTTATACATTAAATTCATACTTTAATTGCTGAAAGGTGTGAAGAAGATTCAACTCTTTTGTGTTTATGCGTTTTAACTATTGACATCCTCACCAAATGAACCGAATGAGGTAGTAGCCTAGTTGTTTTGTATTAAACCAATATAGGCTGGAGGTGAGAGTAGGGGTTTTATTTGTATGAAATTTTTAAAAGTTATTGTTTCTTGTGTTGTTTTTGCTTTGCTTCTCCGGAGTTATTAATACAATGAAGAAACATTTTTGGTTAGATTAATTCTTGAAATTGATGCCCTTGCCTGAACAGCCTTTTCATTACCTAAAATTACATTTAAACAAATTACTTAATATTGGACAGCAGTAAAATGGAATTAACATTTTTATAAGCGTGTTGGCCTTAAACACTAGCTACTAGAACTACACAAAATAACGCAACGCGAAATAAAATGTAATTAAAAATTGACACATGGAGGTTTCGTAGTGAGATACCTGAGGCAAATACTTCGGTCCTACTTGACAATTCATAACAGGAGTAGATCTTCATCTCTGCGTGATGTCGCCTGGCCAACACTGCTTGTGACCGAGTTGAATCACGAAAAGCCAGTTGTCCAAAATCACTTAAAATATACGTTGGCTTTTTGCATTCAAGGTGCATAACACTGCATTGTGTGCAGATCGTGTTATTTTTTTAGTTTTTTGGTTATTCTATCAATAGGCTTTAGAGGATAAGCTAGAGAACTTATTACGCTTCTACAGAAGCCAAAAGTTACAGCGGTTTTGGTTTCATGTCGTAACACGTACGACAAAATCAGTTTTTGCCCCAAACGTCCCTAAGTATAAGTTTGCCACATTGAAATCTTAATAAAATTGCGGAACCTTATGTCAGGCAAAATCACCATCAATTACAATAAAATTTTTGCAATAAAATAGTATCTTGTTGAGGCAGTTGTTTAAGGCATGTTTAGCGAGAAAAAATTGCCGCTCCACATCGTGGTCACAGAGCTCAAATCTCAAATTTACCTCGGTAAATGCACTTCCGGTGCTTGTGCCGTCATTGTCTAAAAGTAATGGCTGGTAGGTGCTGCGGCACCTTTACATCAACACATTCTTATGTGAGTAAACGGGTTTGGAAAGTTATTCATAATTGCGCTCCTCTGAGCCAATGTAATACCCTGGATGGAGTAGATAAACAACATCGTGGTAAATAATTAGTTTAAAATTTAAGAAAATTATAAGAGGTTTTTAAACCCATTTGTGTGTAGACCTAGTCACACATCAGTTTCCATAGAGCATCTTTTGTGCGAGGTCATTTGTCATTATCTACCCTGCTAAGCTCCCTTTTTTGTAGGTAGGGCACGTTTTCTTTTCAACACTGTCAAAAACCCACGAATTCGTACGATAAGGCATTCCATTTTGGTTATTTTAATGATCCCAAACCAGATGGTCCAGTTACCCCAAGGGATGAACTTCGTTGCCAATCAAGAGACCTCACCTACTTTAGTACTTTTTCTTGTTGATAGAATATGTTTTGGAAATGCTTTATGGGTGTCAAAATGGTGGGTTTGCATCGGACCTACTTATGAACGCAAACTAAGCACGAAATTTCCTTTGTGCCTTCAAATATTTCTGAAAAAAAAAACATTCGAAGGGACTTTATTTTGCAGTAGCCACCATTTTAAATGTTTCATGTCATTGTTGAGATAACCTGTTTATCCCCAAAGCATTTTCAACAGCCCTCGTCACAACTCAAACCGCTGGCACACAGCCGTCCCATCGGGACCAGTTGGGTATAGTTAGCGTCACTTGAAAAAGTTGAATCTAAAGTTTTAATTTTGTTCAAATGTTCACCGATGCAAAATGTTTGATAGGGCTTGGTGTCTCGTGTTTGTCTAAAACCTTTAAACCAATGCACCTCGCTATAAACAAGTTCAGCCAATAATTTATGCAGCCGCTAAGGCCTGACGGGCCGCCAGAGTGTAGATGTGAATCATCCACTCTGGGGTCGTCATTCGATCGAGTCGATCCATTCCAAAGACGCTGACTTGGCCGTGGTGTGTCTGATTCATGAAAATTAGTAATAATTCAACTAGAAAGTTGCTTATTTTTAGATCTTCGAGAATACTGAACAGAGGATGAGGGAGGGCGTATTTGAGCACATGAAACCCATCCCTACCATGAACAGACAACCTGTACTTATGAATGCTGTGCAGAAAGTAGTAAGTTATTTTGTCCCAAAGTATTAAAGTTAGAGGTTATGAGGCTGTGACAAATAACTTTGTTGCAACTTGCTTCGTTGGAACCCCAATGTTTTGGTGGGTCCTGTAAGACAGTCAATTTGATCGTTTCCTTTAAAAAAACAATTTTCTTAATCTCAAAGGTAAATGTATAGTACAGCAAATGCATGCGCACAGATCTCTAAAACAGCGCCCATGGTGCAGTTTGTTTGGATTAAGTTTGTTTCCGTTTTGGAATCTGACGACAAATTTCAATTTTGGCCTAAAAGGTAGAATGAAAGTCACTTGACTGGAATGAAGGAATCATTGTTCAGTTGTCACAAATGGTTATGGCGAATCTAAAGTTTTGAGGTCTGTAC
Source organism: Mesocestoides corti (assembly GCA_900604375.1). Lineage (NCBI taxonomy): Eukaryota > Metazoa > Platyhelminthes > Cestoda > Cyclophyllidea > Mesocestoididae > Mesocestoides > Mesocestoides corti. The sequence goes on along the minus strand of UXSR01005412.1, from coordinate 21,722 downwards.
ACCGGAACACATGTTCGACATACTCTGAGTGGTGAATAATCTTTTAGTGAACATTTTCATTTCAAGTGAGATAGATAGTTGATTTATTAAACAGTCCCCTTTTAGTCAAATAAGTGCCTGAAATCATTTACACGTAGAGGACAGAGAGACGAGATGCACAAAAATTTTTCCTACATTAACTTGCTTTGAAGTAATATAGTTGCAAAACAGCCTCATGAAGCTTCCTCTTCGCGGACCGAAGAGCACTAAAAAAGGCGCATTTGTAATGGCAGTTACTTAGCGTAGATCTGTGTCGAAATTTGCTTTCCCTTAGTAGATTTAATGTACGGATACATGTCTCATTCGGACTAAAAAAGCTTCTCAAATTATTATTATTATTATCACAATACACAGTGTCAATGCCTGGTAATTAGGGCCAATATTTCGTGTTGTAAGATGTATACCCCTATTCTTGGTTTGGTTTTAATTGTATCTCAGACTATGCAATCAGATGCAAAACCCAGTAAATTTTCTGTTCTTAGCCAACAACGTAGAATTTCGTACCTAAAGACGTCATGCCGAATAGCTGCCGGTCAGCTTCTTCATTTTTCATATTCGTCACAGCAATCACTGCTGGTAAAATCTTTAAATACCCATATTTACAGGCGAGTATGGATTATAAGCATTATCTCGTACCTGAGTGTGCAGTATATTCACAGTGGTTTTTGTGTAAGGTATAATTTTAGTCATTAAATAAATGAGCTCGTTCACGTTGATTATTATGTTCCGCATACTTTTATCAGATGAACTTGAATAATTTAAATTCACGACACGATGTGCCACGCCTCCTATTGTGTTTGGAATCATTTTAAATTAGTTTTGAAGTATTACTCTGATCTGAAACTAAGTTTCATGACAACGAGAATTCCGTAGCAAAACCACAAGCTCAAAGTCCCTAATAAGCGAACATATCTGTCTGTTAATGTCATCTCCTGTTGCTCCACGTTCAGTCTTTGCAACCCACGATGCAAGGTAGTAAATGCGAACCTTTGCCTAGCCATGTGCGTGCACATTTTCACTTTCAGTTTGAATGCTGTGGGGTGCGAGGGCCGAGCGACTACAACGGCAAAATACCCATGTCCTGCTGCATTGCGTCGAGGAGCTCATGCAATTCCGCAGAATTCAGAGATGACGAAATCTACACCACGGTGAGTCAGCTTGGTGTTCATACCCTCTTCTTCGGAATAAACGCCTGATCTTCATTTACTTCTTAAAATCATGTAGTCGGCCCGCAATGTTATATTCCATAGTATTATCTCAAGGTAACCTTCTGGGAAATAATTGTTCGTTGTGTTAACTTTTAAATGTATTAAATAAACACCAGTAACGCCTCTCATTCAAGCAGACACGTTTGATAAGTAACGATTGCATTTTTTTCTCTCGGTGATTTTGGCTTTGTTAGCACAACACAAATGGTAAACCAAAATTTCATAGATTGTGTAACAAGTTAAATTAATATTTGCTTTTTAGGGCTGCATCGACAAGTACAAGGAGGCTGCTATTTCATTCTTGCAGATTCTTTTCCTCGTTGTCTTTGCGATATCCTTTTTTGAGGTATGGTCTTTCAATTTACTGTAAGAATGATTCACCTTTGCAAAAAACTAAAACCACTAAATTAGACTTAAAAAGAACAACTTTCTCGTAGTTTAGAGCTTGATTTGAGCAGTTTCTCTGCCACTCAAATTAACCATACATTAATGCAGGTTGGGGGCAATCCACCTACGCCATTCCTAAGATAGCTTTTGCGGTGTCTGCACGAGTCAATTTCATCGCACTCTCTACGAAATGTGTGGTATCAAGCTCTCTAATCTGTCTGCTGAGGTTTGGCCGAACATCAGTGTCCAAGTTTTTTGTCTGTGTCATGGCCCAACCTACACCTTGTCCTTTACCATTTGGGCCACGTCGTCTCGAGCACGATCAGGTCTCTTGGGTTTTTATGCGATCGCCAGGCCCATAGGCACTGGTGTGGGACTGGTTTATTCACGGGATTTGACCCTGGTTCACTCGAGCCGTGGGTGAGCCTCTTACCACGTAGCCACTGCACAGTGCCCGACTGCAATACCGACGAGACACAAAGTCCCATCAACTAATCCAATTAAACCTTATCTAACTACGCTAACCAGTTGTCCAACAAACGAATGTTTTCTGTATTATAACCCACAATCATTCAAATGCAAATACAATGATTTTTAGCCAATACTGCCTAGATTAAACACTTGTCCTAGAAGGCGTCAGACCTCACAATTTAAGGAAATTTATGGATGCAAAAAATCTGGTAATTGTTACGACACTTAAAACTAATGGCCTTAGTCGTAATTTCTTTTCACGCCATTGAAGTAACTGTTTAAAACAGGACAATCGTGTTAGATTATGTGACTTGAAAATCCATGACAAATTCTATTTAACTTCAGGGTAGATACTTTGCTTTTCGCGATTATAATGTCCACACCGAACATCAGCCTTCCCGTGAAAATCTCAGAATAATCGGTACGAGAAAAATGACGTGAGAGTGTGTGGAAGGAAAGTGGAGACGATGTTAAAAACCTGAGGGAAGTTGGCCCAGAGGTGGCCCTCAATTACTGCTGTGGCATTGGAACTTGCAAATGATTGCATTATCATAAAGCATACGAACTAAAATGAAGGTTTCTGTAAATAATATTGATAAAAAATAGACCTAGGCAAAGTGTTTATTTTGGTGCGCATCTACCTTGTGAACTGTTCAATAGACACTAAAAGAGTGATAACTTTAGTCCGATTAGTCGAGGTTCCGCGCGCGACAAACGAGTTACATTCTTCGTTAGCCACTACGAAAATCGTGTATATGCGTTTGCCTTGCATGGTCGAAGTTCAGCACTTTAGGTACAAAAAAATCCCTCGATCCTCCTATGTAAGTGAAGACGGTGCGTTTGCAAGCCACTGCCATTGCGTATCGCGCATGCGCCCCTGCCGCATTTCGCGCCCACGTTCCGGCGCATTCATTGATCGTGCGCGCAATGATTCGTGAGCTCTGGCCAATCAGATGACCACAACGATTAGGCGCAGCGCAAATAAACTTGCGCTCGCGTGTCTATTGTGTTTACTCTAAAAACCAAAATCGGGCATCTTTTATGTTTACCAAGTTTTAAAGTAACTAACTTTACGGACCAGCTATGAACTCATACTAAGGCACGAAATGACGGTTTTCCCGAAAGTCCAAACTTCGTCAAGTTGCATACGTAACGGCGAGGGAAGTCATCTATCAGTGCTGGACGGAATTCTGCAGAATAAAGTAGAGAGGCGCATGACAGCACAATAATAGGCCAATGTGCAACGCCTTCATTCCTTGTGTGCTTACGCGCTGACATCTGAACGACGTTATCTTGAAACAGGGTCTGCTTTTTGGGCGCGTGTGTCGGTGGGGAGACTTACGTACAGTGCGTTCAGCATATTTCACCTTGTTTCTACTGTTGAATCATGCTGTCATAACGTTGAATATCGCGTCAGTAAGATGCACTGACCGGGTTGCTATATCATGTTATAGTTGGGCGTATTGTCCGTAAGCACTCACAAATGTAATTCCAGTCATTTTTTTCGTCTTCATTGCCCCATGCTCAATTTGAGACTTTCAGCTTTTACCTGCAAACATGATCCTGCGTACTTAAACCATGCACTTCACAATTTTAATTTACTTTCAGATATTCGGTCTACTCTTCTCTATAATAATGTGCTGCATTGTGCGAAAGTATACTGCTGACTACTACGAGGTCGACTATGCGCCCACATCATAAGAATATGCGAACGCGAATCCCTCTTTTTGAATTCTTTCAATCATTAACTCCAATCGCATGCCGTCCATTGCTCTGGCGACTCCTCCGTTATCCCCTCCTCATCTTGCTCGATTTTAAAAGAAAACCAATCAGTATTTTTACTCATTTCTGTAAAGTTATATCCTGCTATACCGTATTATTTTAAAGGCGATTTTGGTTACCCACGCTCGCGCCAGTTTGCATTAGAGCTTGAGGTCAATCGACTTGGAGACCCCAAGCGCTGTTTAAATGAATTCTTCGCCGTTTTCTCAAAGCCCTTTATCCGTGACTTCTTTTGCATAGATGTACTTGCAATCATTTAAGAAATGTGGAGAAAATAAGGTCTGAAGGATGTTACTGATTCATGTACCTCAAATAATGATTTAAATTATTGCTTTTTTATTTCTTCTTCATTGCAGTTTAGTTGTTTTGTAACTTGTGGGGTAAAATATGCGTACAGAATCGAGCTAGATTAAGTTGTGTGACATTTACTGGGTCGTGCGATGACTAGCCATAAACTCTTTGCCAAAGTGTACTTTCCTTTTAATTTTGGCAGTTGCTAGCCTCTCGTAGCCTGAAGAGTCTTGTCTTCTCCAAATTGGTGTCCAAAGTCACGTGCCTTGCGACACACACAGACACCCACTTTCCCTCCCGTCTTTATTCGCACTCGTTTGGCCAACACAAGCACAGGCCACCGCAGAAAAGGCACCGATGCCGTCCATGCCGTATTTTGCAACTCGCAACACTTTTTGATCACATTGATTCCGCACGCAAGGCACTGCTGTGGATGGGGCAGCGCATGTCCACCTAACATCAGAAGGTTCTACGATGTGTTAAATAAATATCATCCCCTAAGTCTAATGCAGTGGTGTGCCGCAGTTGGCGCACTTTAGGATGTTAGCTTTTAGTTCTACAGCTTCTGACAGAAATACAAGGATTCTATCAATGATATATGATAACATCACTGTAGCATAAAGCCTTAACATTGCCAGTTTGATTGTTGTGTCATCGTCTGAAATAATAGAGATGTTTTAAGAGCCTAATAAATTACACACAAAAGTTAACTTAAAAGTCGAACAACAGCATTTGCAAATCGTGCTATGACTCTTCGTCAGTTAAGTTACAACTCTGCAGCACATTTGTTGAATTTTGTTTAAATAATTTATGCTGCTGGATTTATTTGTATTCTTAAAATTTACTTCTTTCGTAGAAGCACATCGTTATGTTTAGATAACTGATTACAAATTCCAGGTCTGTCAATAATTCAATTTAATAATTAGGACTAGACACTTGATTTTGGTTTAAAAATTGTTCCTTTTGGTTTAAAATTACAACAGAACTTCGCTGTAGAATTTGACACTAACGCAGTTTATTTCAACTCGATAAGGAATAGTTCATGCATTCCACACTAGAAATTTCGCTCTGCCCACAACTTTTGGTTGATGCAACCTAAGAAATTCAAATTACCGGTTGAAGTGTTGTGGCGAACACAAAGTGAGGCTGTGTGAGCCCTTTTAGACATAATTCAAGTCGTAACGCAATATGTAAAACAAATGATTCACATGTTTATAAGCCAATCTTTTAGTTTATCCACAACTTTACTCAGTTTACGTTTGAATTTCACATTAAAACACAAAAACTTTACTTTCATTCAGACATCAGTCCTCACGGTACTATGAACACAAGAGGTTAAATGGGCCCACTTTAATCCACGTGTCAACTCTGTCTTCGCAACTATGCGTCATAAGTGAAATGTTTGTTTCTTTAAAAGACAGACTGCCATGTAATGAAAAAGAAACGAAATAAGGACGATACCGGCAACAGGCAGTATCTATTAGGGGTAATGATTCTTTCCTGTACGATGTTTTTGTACCCCGAATCGTGAAGATCTGCAACAAAGATGTTTGCCACTTCAATAAACCTTGGCGCGTTTTGTACAAATAAAAAGAATTCAGTAAATCATTTGCAAAGTACACAGCTTCCCACTTCCATTCTAATGACTTAACTCTTCTTCCAATAGCTACGAATTTAAATTATGCGATGGAAACGTACAAAAAAGTATACTGTAGTGCTCGGTAAAGGTTAACAATGGAGGCATGGTAGTTTGTGTGACTTTGGATAAATCATTCGAATTCTCAGAAATAAAATAAGAAAGAGAAGGGAAGACGACTAATGCATTTTTCTTTTCCTACTTATTTTTCATATTATTAATTCAGTTCAGCATTTTTCTCATTTGGCTGAATATTGAAGATGATTACCATGGAACGCTCTTCATTTTATTCCGATGCGAGTTTGTCATGAAACTAAATAATTCAGAACTTATATGCATACCTAACTTGAAAACATGGCTTTTAAACTAATTAATTGGCTGGCTCAAAGTAGTTTTGCGATGTTCGCTTTACGAAAGGCCCCTAGCGGTTACAGCTTAAAATTCGTAAATAGGATAAAAGCAACAGTATAAACTGTTTATTCGTCAATTGACTCTCTTCTAAAAATACAGCAGCCAGGCACGTTCAATCATGACCTTCTTGCACTCAGAAATCGAAGTAAAGCCTAAGCATGAAAAATCTCCGTCTTCAGCCTGTTAAGAGAAACCGTTCTAGCATATTTCCTGACTGTGCAAATTGCGTTCACTTGTTCCACACTGTCATCCGAAAATATTTTCAAAAATTTAATCCTGTTTGGGTGCGTCATAAGCGAGTTGTGCACATAAGTGTCTCGACAAAACCAATTTGTTTCTGCCACAGAATCCATGACTCTGTCTTTGCTTCCGACTGGATGATTAAGCATAAATACTTCGACCCTGGCAAATCTTAAAAAAAAATAGAATTGGTTCTGCTTAAACGCAATCACAGAAGTGAACAACTCAGCTTGTTAACGTAGTAATTTTGAAGTGAACACGATTTTTTAGACTCTCGATAGTCGAAAACACAAAGGTAGTGAACAAGAGAAATCGTTGTGCAAATGAAAACTTAAATTATTTAACCCAGGTAAACGTGATGTTCTAACCTCGAATGTAGTTTCTAAAAATTTAAAATTTATTACGACAAACTGAAAAACGGATGCCTAAAGGGAGAATGAAGTCTAAATTTACTTTGAACTTTTCTTTCAGTAACAAGTCTCTTATAAAGTTCCATTGAAAAGTGTTAGGATCGAAACACTAAAATAGCCTCTTGATGACATTCATCTAATGTGCCTGTTCCTTTTGCATTTGCCGTTACCCTCATGAATCTTTCCGTTGTTTGTGATCTACATTGAATCTTATTTCTCATAAAAGACAATTTAATAACTCATAATAAGTTAGTAACTATTTTAAAATGTAATCTCACTTTAAAAAAAAATAATTGAACATCAAAGCTTACCTGTGAGATGTTTACTTACAACGCAAACTGAAAGTACACAATGTTAACTATTTCCTAAACTTCTTCATCTTCTTTAAATGGAGAAAGCCGAAAAAGAACTTTACTAAGGATCAGATTTTGTAAATTGGTGAAAACCACGACTAGTAAAGTCAGTTTTTAACGTTCACAAAGTAGGAAAGTAAAATGTCTAATAGGAACAGTAAGGATATTAAAGCGTCACGGACAGACGTCAGATGAGGGCGCATGAATTTAATCTTTAGCTTGTTAAGGTCACATGCATAAAATTTCCATGCATTGTACCAATGTGTAGGACCGTTAAAATCGCCCTGGACAAAAAAGGAGGTATTAGAAATACTACCTTGGTTATGTGGAATCCTAATGTTGAAAGTCGGCGATTTATCAAGTCTCGTAAGTTTTTTGATGCTTTATCATTACGTTTCATTGAGTGGGTTTAAGTACAAGAAGGAAATAACCACCTGAGTCTAGTCCTTTTTAAAGTGTCCAAGGTGCCACAGTTAGAGCTCGCTAAAAGAAGGCAAAATCTTTACGCTAAATTAGCACCGTGGATAGAGAGTTTAGGTGGTACGCTAGAACGCGAATTATGAGAAATTATCGTGGTTCTGTTCTTGAGGGTGCGTACCTGTTGACAGAAACATGCTGTGGTGACTGGATAGGCCTTGCGACAATATTGGCTCAAGCAAGAAAGCGTATAGCTTAAAGAAGATTCGGGTAAAGTTGAGGTTGGCATTGTGGGCGCGTTAGAGGTGGCTGAATCTATCTTATTTGGGCTACACAATGTCAATTGATTCCAGTTACCCACTTACCTGGTAGCAGAAGCGTTGTGCTGTGAATCGCGTTGATTCATGCTCATTAATCCAGTCGCTCAATTCTCCGACACACTGCTCCCTTTTCCATGGCCCGCCGTCAGGCGACCAGAACCTCTACTCATGTCTCATTAACGCGAACGATCATCCAGTGTTAGCATATCTGTGACTCACATCGTTTTACACTTCTGAGCTATAAATACGCACGCTCATCGCCACACACCGATGGAATCTTGGTTGAGCTATGTAGTAAAAAATTGTATCCACGTCCAAGTCTGCCCTCAAAAGTTATTGCAAAGACAAGTTCTGAAAAGGTGAAGTTAATGTCTAAATAGTGATGACGGCTATACCATTTCGGGTGTTTTTGAGCTGCCGCAAATGCATCCCACCACATACTAGTTGAAAGACGAGGACTAAGTGCATAACAAATAGAACATGGTATACATAACTTTGAAACGTCCGAGTCGCATTGCTTGGATCGAAGGAAGTTTGTAAAACCTCAAAAATTAGATTTAAAGTAGCTGCAGAGGTTTCTCATGCATTTTCTGGGCTTGTGGGTACCTGATGGTAAATTGTTAAAAAAATTAACCGTTTCGTTTCAAACAAACTCAGGACTACACAAGAGCTCTTGTGCATAATTTAGTTGTTGGCCATTTATTTGAATGAAGCTCTGAATTAGCTAATTCTAACAGATGGAAGATGCCTTGCTTTGGCAGTTGTAGATGGATGTCCTGGTGTGCAAGAAATTAATTACCATGTGAGAGAAATAAGAGTTTCAGGAATTCATATCTATTGACAGTAACCCAGGAACAGTGGTGGGCTATATAAAAGGGTTGTGAATTATGGGGTTAAACTAAGTTAAAACCCTCCATTCAACGTTTTGTAGAAAACGAAGGAGATAGTTATTGAAAAGCAGAGCACTTGACTTTGTACTATTTGCATCAATAGTCACGAAATAGCGTAAAACTGAGTGTCAATACTTGAGGTGAAGAGTCAACGTCAGAACGTCGAAATAAGACAATCCGAGTAACGTAAACCTAACTGTAAAAATATGTTAGCACCTTTTGAAAGATATTAGTAATTTGCAAAATGCACTAACAAGCCTGGACTATTTAAGATAATTCTCCACAACCATCACTTAGGTCAGGCTTACACATCACTCTTGGGAGACCAATTATGTACACTGATTCGTTTTTAAATTCAGTCAGGTCATTGCATTGTGTTTCTTCTATTACTTGACTACTTATATTCACCTTTATGAACGGAAACCAATGTTGAGTTTAGTTTTGCCTATTTTTGGTTAATTAAAAATTAGGTAGCAGGAAATAGAAATATAAATTTTATTTATCTTAAAGCTACAGACCCATTGGTGAAAATTCTCTATGCATGGTTTTAACAATCAGTCTTGACTGACGTACAGCCCTCTCAGTTTACAAAGTACTTAAGTGGCATTTTCAGATTAAACAGGCCCAAACAGAAGCCACTGTTCCAAATAATCTCAGAATCAACATCGCAGGTTGATTTTAAACTTGTTAAAGTTAGGTGATAACCACCGAAGGCCATATTACAACCACAATAAATATTTTCAAATTTAACGACGAAAAGTCCAAAAGTTAGTTTGCTTCAATCAACTAATAAGGCTGAGTATTTTCTTTTTAATCTTGCAAATACGTTAAATAACTAGGGAGGACCTGATTAGTATAATGGGCATCAAGTTTGGAACAGATGATAGATGGCAATGAGAAGGGTAAAACTTCAATTGCAATTTTTAATTTCGAATCGGGACATTTGCTTTTGAGTAATGGATTTCGGCTAAAATGAGGAGTGTAGACAATTTAGACAACGTTTTTTTACTTTACAAAATATATTTTACTCTGGTGATCAAATTTATTGTTGGTCAAAGAACTTCAAAGTGCGTCTTGTGATATATATTTGATAGTTAAGGAGGTGGATCGTAACAAAAATGAATTTGCGCACATTCCAGCAATGCTTGAACATGCTGATAAGCGAAGTCATTCGATAATTAAACCTCCAATTTAGTTCCAGTAATTAGCAGTCAAATGGGTGGCTGGTGAATGCAAATCTTCTGCTAACATTTACCTAACATCTAATCTTGACTGGCAAGCGGAACAATTTGCAGAGCTGACAATTCTGTTATACAGCATATGGTTTTGCATTAACTCAACACCACATATATAAATCTGCAACCTTCCTTTCTTATCTCGAGGTGATCTTATGAACTGACTTAGTTTGCCAAGGTCATCAATTTGTTAATTATTTGGACGTCCATTTAGACCAGACGAGCAGGACTTACATGTCAAGACTACTAGTGGCACAGTATCAGTCCAAGCTAATTATAAAGCAAACGTTTTTGGGTGAGAGGTCGAGAGTGCAGCCATTACAGTGCATGTGTCCATTTCCGGGCTGGAGACTGTTGTACTAACAATGACCAAAATTAGAGTCAGAATAGTTCCTTTGCCACACGAGAAACTCCCAAAATATCCTTGTGTCTAATTTCATTTAATGAAGAGATGAGGCCTGGATTTTGAGCATGGTGTTGAGGCCCCTTCCAACACGCAGTGACCCAGGCAGAAAATAAGTCCAGAGATGGCAGGCACGACCGTTTACTAGACAGCTCAACCAAGTTGTGTGTATTTTTTACTGTTACCGTTGAGTGGACATGTAAGGATGAACACAGGCGTCTGTGAGGTCACGTGAATAAAGCGGGTGGTGGTTGTACATACAGAGGGGTTAATGAACTGGCGGCCTCACGTGACTGACGGGCACGCCGTGAAAAAGGTGGGACTGGTGCTGGAAGCTGCGGCGACTAGGTTATTGGATGTGAATCAACAGGATTCACTACAATGGAATCACATTGTTCAAGTATTAATATTGAGAGCACTGACAGCAGCCACAGTTACTTGATAACTAATTAGGTTATAAAGATAGAACAACATTTATCAATTACATCCGAACAAGAAAAATTGGGTATTCTTGATCAGGTAGCTTAAACTTTTCATTCCTAATGTAATGGTCCTTAATAAGCATGCTGAATGTTGTGACAATTAAAGCTAGATCAATTTAAAAGCAAACCAAGACATTGTCACTTTGATTTTTCACATTTTACAAATAATCAAAATGTTTCATTTCCACTTCAAAGAGTATTTCATGCAAGCTATCAAGCCAGAAATCCAAAGACTACCGTAAGTAAATCGATTAGTGTAGATTGCCGCATTATTAGTTATGTTCATTCAGCCTCACTTATACGTTAACATAATCTGATACGTGAATTCATGTTCGCATTGGTGAAACCGTCTATAACCTGGTGCGGATACTGCAGCCTGGAGAATGTGAGTTTTGCATGGTCTGGCTGACAGTACGTGATTGCAGAGACAACCTAACCCATCTGAAAGTGTGCATTAGGGTTAAAATAAAAAGTAGGCTTCTGCAATATCTAGCATGATTTGCTTTTGAGGACTGTGGTTAATATGTCGGCAACCATTTCAATCGCATCAAGATTCGGGCTACCTGGTGATATCTGCGGTGACGGGACTCCAGTCGTCCGCAGTGTGGAGGTCTTGTAAGCAAAGAGCACAACTGTTTACTGCTAACACATTTTGATTTACGAATTGGTTTGTTTTAGGTTTGCATTGGCGAAACCATCTATAACTTGGTGCGGGTACTGTAGCCTATAGAAAATGGGTTTTGCTGTCGAAGAAGTCAAATATTATGATACTCAAGGCACATTATATTCGTTTTACATGTACAGCGCAACCGGTCATTAGCAGGCTTACTTAGTAGAGTTTTGCAAAAGAATATACACCTTGGGCATCGTGATTTTAAGACTTTATCCTATTTATAGTCGAAAATGTTACCATTTAATTAGTGATGCTAGCTTTGTATGTGGCTGCTAAGTGGGTTGAATTGACAAAAATGGAATGCTCGATGAAAATGATTGACTCCCTTTTTTCATAAACGAGATACTCCACTAATGATGTTTATTTTAAAGGCCTAAAGCCTGGTTATACTGATGTATTCTCTATCTGGGAATTTATGCATAAGTATGTTTGTATAAATTAGACCATCAGGAAGTTTTATGTTCTTACACTCTTTGATCTATCACCAAGTACCAGTGCAAGGATTCTCAATGCAATGTGAATGCTCTCCCACAGGATTGCGTAAGTCAAGATACAGCAGTAAATCGGCTATCGCATCTAGTGTGAATATTGCGTTCGACCTAACTGTCTGCTATCCTATTGTCCTGCATTTATGCAAATGCATAGAGTCAACCAAATCATTAGATAATCTTATGCAAAAAAATACATGAGCTCAGTTTGAATTCACTGGTAGTGACAGTGTATTTTGGTCCTGATTTGCTTTTCGGTATTCAGGAATAACACCATCACGCTCTTGTATGCTGAGTTTTCTTCCCTACTACGATGACATCGCGAATAAATGAGCACGTGGATCTTCAATGAATGCTCAGCTAAAACTCCACCAGTCCTTGGTGCTCAAAAATGCTAATTTAGTATACAACTAACCGATTTCAAATATGTAAAATAAGTAAATTCCTAAACATAAGTTGGCATTTGCTTAGAGTCGTAAATATCAGCATGGGAAATTTATTTGAAGGCAGTAAACCTATAGCTGAAGTAAGCTAAAAGAGCTCCACTTTAATTTTAATCGTCCGTGGTTGATGAATTAACCACTACTAAGATTGAATGCTGTTCTGTTACCCAAAACAATGGTGGTAAGTGGTGCAGCTTACGGCGTGACCACGCGAATTGGCGACAGCACCAATGGTTGGAAGAGGTAGTTTAATATGCTGGTCCAGCCATAGTGGCGCGTAATATTTTGTGGCCCTATTTACTTCTCCTTTCGGGTACAAAGGCATCATCATGGCGGCCTCCACGTTTGAACTGCTTACTAGTGTATTACACACGACCCTAAGAGTAAAGAAGACTAGTACAACAGCCAAAGCTTAAATGACCAATCACAAACTGCAACCTTATGTCAGGCGCCGAATATCCGAGTCCATTACGCTGGCTACTCCGCTCTTTATATGCCGCTTCTCAAACGTGTCTGTCTCTGGTTGTGGTTGGCTGCATATCGTCCTCGCATTCCACTTGAACACAAAGACACAGAAATTTGATCTGCGTCCGTATACGTTGTTACACTGCCTCCAACTCAGAAGGAGAGCTGTCCTCAGCTTCTGGTTTGGTTCCTCGCAGTGTTCATGATTAATGAAATTTCCATTTCGACACTCCCCGATACCCTGTATCTGGTAGGGCAGTGGCCCAAATGAATCATGGACGAGGGATATTGCTCTTGTAGACTTGCAGGAAGGCCGCTTTAACCACCGTAGTTTCCTTCTCCACTTGCAGTCCAAATAGCTTCTACCCTTCTTGTCGTCATCGCTGGGTTGCCAGTTCCTCTTCAGATGCAGTAATCCCAACGTCGAGAAATGTCTGCAGATTCAATTTATGGGACATCGGATGACCGCCATGACAACTTCAGCTAGTATTTAACGGTCTTGGCCTCGGTTCACCATATTAGGAAAAGGCCTGGGGTTCGATTCGCGTTATTCAATCCCATCCGCTTTCACCAATGTGCACAACACAACAAGCTGTATTGACAAATCACAAGCCAAAACCACACGTCAGGCGCCGTCCATTAGAATCCGCCACGCCGCTCATTATATACTGCACCTCAGTCGTGTCATTCTCTGGTTGGCTGCTTATCTTCCTCGCACGCCATTGGAACGCAGAGAGACACAGGATTGGCTGCGGCCAGGTGGTCCAACATGTCTGCGCCCTAATCCGACGCCACACTGCCTCCCCTCAGCAGTGAAGCTGTCCTCAGCTTCTGACTTGGTTCACCGCACTGTTGTTGATATTCAGTGTTGGTAAAATATCCAGTTCGACACTCCCCGT